>BCGC01000010.1:190486-220419 GCA_001599115.1 Pichia sorboxylosa | reverse complement strand
TCAATATCAACACCAGACACCATGACATGATTCAAATCAGATACATCAAACGAAGCATCACAATCAAAGTTGAACTCAACATGGAAGGATCCGTCTTCAAGTTGCACAACTTGTCCAAAATTAGCATTGGCATTTGGWACATCAGTTGACCGATCGTAATCTCCGGTTGGGGTTGGGGTACCTATAATACATGATGCAGAAGGAACAGTGGAGCTAAAAGATGTTTTAACAGTAGAACTAGTGGTTCTGGTAGAGGAAGATGTGACTGATTCTGATTTGCTTACGCAATACTGAGGAAAGTAATGTTCATTTTTGCCATTACGGTCAATATTACAACCGGAATCCCATCCACAGGAGGAAGACTKGTCGTGRAATTCATATTGAACAGTAAAATTTGGAAGACAATCATCGGTTAGATGGGTATTAAAAGAGCAAGACCAGGAATTGAAATCAAAAGATTCCTTATTTTGAGAAGAGGAATAAACACAGTGACTATTACCAGAAGAAAGACCTAAAATATTAATGGACTTGATATCTCTTTCATTATAGTCTCCACCACAAGAAAAGGAGACGGCAACATCATAGGAACCGTCTTCTTTCTCTGTCAGACCATCGCAGTCGAAAGAGGCATTTGGAACATCATTCTGATTTTTCGCAGGGGCAGAACAAGCGTGATAAATATTCTGAGCACCAAAATGTCGAGGAACCAACTTTGGGGTAGCGACTCCAGTAGAAGAAGCAAAGCCTGCAGTAGCGAACAAAAGCAAGGCACCAATTGCAGAATGTAAATTCATTGCCAGCAGATGTGTTTGCAAGTAGAGGTTGTTTTCTTTAAACCACTCAACTACATTTCCCCAAATTCATACATGAAGACACGCCCTATTTATATAAGCCGGATACTTTGTACTTATTGTAAAAGTTAAGCAAAAAAATGCCGAGAACCAAGAAAATTGCATGCTCTACATACAACTACTAACCACAACACGCTAAACGGCGTATTTGTCACATCTACCAASAAGGGTGTCACATTGATACATTTTTGTCAACAWAGACTTTTAACACTACACGACCTTTCCTGTATTTWCCCAATTAAACCGATTTTTGACCCATATGCATGGAAGCAACCTTTTTGTGGGCGATCTGGAACGCCTCCCGATTTGGGTTGCGGCCTCAACTTTACGACATTGCTCGGCAGTTGATCTGATCCGCGCCGAAAATAGAATTTTTGCAGATCTTTTTGTCCGTAGCATATTTTYCTTTCGAGAACATCAAACAAACATGCGTATGGTGCCACTGTTATTGGGTCATAGTATTATTGAATTATCCCCTGAACTGTTAATCAAGGTGTCTGGTACCTTCTTTYCTCTGAAAGAGGTCTTGGCAGTATACTAGTTGTATAGATTGGTAAGTTTCGAGCTAAGACACAAACCAGATCCAAATACTTGTGYTCGCCTTCCTTTTGGGCAACGATAGGTTTTTCTCGGCTGTAGTTCCTGTCAGATCAGACTTATACGAGCTCAAATACTAGTGTGTGTGTGTGTATGTGTGTGTGTATTGTGTATGTTGTATGTATCTATTGATGTTATGGGGGCGCGTATCAAATAAATATAAACATTAATGGAGAATTGTATCAATGTTACAATTACCTGCACGGACTAGAAAATATTGAGCATCAGACGTATTATTCAAGAAAATCCTAAAAAACGCGAATCTCGCATGTAAAAATTAGTTTTTTGAATCGGCTTGTTGGGTTTAGGTAACAAATTAARATTGCTGTTGTTGAGCACCTTTTGTTACTCAAGACTCAAGATTTTTCGGTTTTCTTTCCTGTATTTAGAACCGCGTGAAARGATCTACGTTGGGTAGTAATGGTATTATTGAGGGGTTTTTCTATGTTGTAAACTTATATTTTGTATGTTGAAATCAACCTCGTTCTTCCCTACAAATGTAATGTGTAATAATGCGTGCACATACCGCTTGAAATTGCATGATATGGTAAATGCATACTATTAAAGCAGCTACAAGTACTTCTGCAACAGAGCAAMAAATGATAAATTCAATAGCATTTGAATTTAGATCGAGTGATAGTGATACAACTACGGAGTTTTTGCCAACTGTCTAGATCGAGTTAATCAATCATGTGAATTCCGTTGTTTGTGGATAAGAAATTCCATAAAACTTGTTGCCATTAAAAAATAGTCAAAAAAGTCTGATTTATGGAATTGGGGTCGTTTTTCTTTCCTAGCAAAAAGAATTCCTTTATAAAATCAGCTAAATTCTGCTCCATCAACAATTTGAAAATGCAATATATAGAGATGCGGACAGATTCTCCTACTCTGTATCTAGAAAGGCAGCACCCTGAAGCRGGAAGTGAAGAATTATCAAATMAGGTCCGACATTGTTTTGTAACGTGATTTCACAAATAAARCCGAAAAGCAAAACTGCCACCTTTYTTAAAACATAGAAACTGGAMGGTACTACGTCATTCCCCTGAGTCTGGATCATTTGTTTTCTGGAAAAATCCAAGAAGCATTCTTTTTCGCCTTTGTACATCGACTGGGGCCTTGCATTATTGATTCTCGAACAGTTCCCCAACCTCAAAAATTCCATGAAATTTCATTTGATTGTCTCCTTATGCAGGAACGCCTAAAACTACCAAGTGTGGGTGACCTTTGTGTATTGATGATAAAAATAGATTTCCAAGCTATTTATGTAAAATGACATATTACAAGGAACCTGAAAAGACCGACCCATTGAATTTTAATATTGATCCGCATGTTGGTAACTAGTGAAGTTGCTGCAACTGGGAGGAATTTGTTAAGAAACTTGTATACTCAATAGCTAAATTTTAACCATATACTTTTCCTAAAATATCCCATACATTGTAACTTCTGCTGACCATCATAAAAGAAAGCACAAATATAAAAAAAAAAGAATACTAGTTGCATTAAACAAAACAAGACTTTTTTTTCCAATCAGTTTTAATGATCATATTGCTGCTTGTATGATGTCACTTTTTTTTYATCTGTCATTTGCGATAATAAAATGGTTCATTAGTTTTAGTAGCCAGATTTCCAAACTTCCATGTCTCCAGGCATTCAATAATATATTTTGCTACATATTCACTGACTCGCAGACTCATAGACTCRTGKCATGCATCTTATGCTAGAGCTGRGGTTGTAACATGTATTTTTCAGTATCGAAACAAACAAATCAGCATTTGTAAAAAAATTCTGAATGTTATTCTAGAAGTATCATTGATGCGCTAATTTGASACGTCTGTGGTAACAATGTAACTTGCACTGATTTCGGGTCGGAAGTGTTTTTGATTATTACTTGATGGCTGCTAATAGCAGTCGGCAAACGTCAATGATTAATGAATGCTTTTCCATGATTTTTGAAATAAACCAGTCGAYCATAACATGGTATTAACATAGTAACARTGGYAATTATATCTTAAATCAACATCACTGGTAAACCCACAATCCGTAAAGCTGCACAATTTCAATCATCTTTTAAATTAACAATGAAAAAATTGGAATATTGGCATTTCTTCTTGAGCTCTGCTAAAACTCATTATTTTTCCGAGCAATATCTTTTAAAAAAAAACTCGTGGTGCCATAAAGCAACATATACTATGACTGTAGTGATACTACCAACATACAGTTCTTCATGCTGTCCTGAGTAAATCTCAAGAAAACTAGAGCTAAAAAGCATGGTGCAAGTTTGCATTTGCCACACTTTCTAGCGCCAATGCGCCACATGAGAATGCTCACCCAGCGTTACGATATTGTATTCCAAAACTAGAGGGCAAAATGCTGTCTTCGACAAGAGGTTGAATAATTGGTACGCTAGCTGGAGTGTTTTTATCATTGAAAGTGACATTTTYTTGTGTATTGACACCCGAACAAAATTGATAGTAAGAAGAAGAAAAATGCAAAAGGCAGTCCCCACTACAGAGTATGCAAATGAAGTTCGCAAAGAACCAATTGAACACCGATTTAATCCCTACGGAAGTAATGGTGGTACTATCTTAGGTATTGCAGGTAAGGATTTTGCAGTACTTGCTGGAGATACGAGACAAACCACCGGATATAGTATCAACTCCCGTTATGAACCTAAGGTTTTTGATGTCGGTGATGACTTGTTGTTGAGTGCAAACGGTTTTGCGGGAGATTCCACGCAGCTGGTGAARGTGTTYGAGAATAAGCTCAAATGGTATCATTTTGACCATAATAAAARGCTAGGTGTGTCGAGTGCTGCTAGATTGATACAACACATGCTTTATGGGAAGAGATTTTTCCCATACTACGTTCATACAATCATAGCTGGTCTGGATGAAGAAGGCAAAGGTGCGGTCTATTCGTTTGATCCCGTCGGCTCATATGAGAGAGAGCAATGTAGAGCTGGTGGTGCTGCTGCCTCGTTGATCATGCCATTTCTAGATAATCAAGTCAATTTCAAGAATCAAATGGATCCTTCTAGCAATGGGACTAAAAAGAAGGAGGTGAGATATTTGGAACTGGATGAAGTCATTCAATTGGTCAGAGATGCCTTCACATCGGCAACAGAAAGACATATCGAAGTTGGTGATGGCTTGGAAATCTTGATTGTCACTAAAGATGGTGTACGTAAAGAGTATTTCCCATTGAAGAAAGACTAAGCGCCTCATCTCGCTGTGCTTATATAWATATTTGATTTCATATCTGTTCTATATCTACAGGCATACAAAACTACAATGATAACGTGTCACGGAGTTGTATCTGGTCTTGTAGCGGATGGATGTCTATTGCGGTAATTGAAAGGAGCTGTTGATGACCTTTTTGTAATAGATGTAAAAAAAATCCGAGTAAACCAACGTCTGAACTATACCAGCAACAATACTAATAGTGTCAACCCTATCCTCGGTGTAATATCTGTATATCCAGTTTGGAATATAAAGAAATCTGTAGACACCCAAAGCAAAAATATAATGKGTCGTAAGCAAATCACCYTCACCTTGATTTTGCAACATGAATAATTGTGGTAAAATTGCTACCGATTCGAGCCAGATGGAAAAGGACCAACAAATCTCCACCACTGAAAACTTGTAATTGAACAAACATGCCAAAATCAATGATGGTACCAATAAGTAAGATATTGGGAAGTTATCGACATATTGGCTGATTTCCTTGGTATATTTTTTGATGATGTGAATTGAGTAAAAAGTTAATGATAAGTAAAGAATTTTCAAAATTGTGTTGTACACTGATGCAAAATCAAAATTCAGCAGACTCAAGTATCGAGTTACAAATACCACCGCATATAATATCTGTGTCTTCAAAGAAATACCTTTGGCTGATTTCTTAGTTTTAACCGAGTGAATCAAAATAAGAATTGATACCAAGTGAGCAATATCGGCTGAAACCCTAAAAACATTAATCATATTGCAATTGATAAAATTTTGGGGTGAATCTTTTGGCTGAAAACAAAAAAGAAAATACCTTAGAATCAATTCTAGTTAAGCAACAATTGTTTAAAGGACAAGGTGTCATCGCGGGTGTCAATTTGGATTCAAGATTTGAACTTCGGAGAAAACATTCACAAAAAAAAAACTCCAAGCCACTCGACTATTGCAAAAAATTCAGCYCAAAAAAAAACGTAGGTTGTTTTGAAAAGTGGAACATTTAGTAAACTTTGTAGATACAACATGCATAACAGTCAAGAAGGCTTCTTTTTATAAATAGTGACATAGTAGRCACATTATTCAAAAAAAGTCTAGGTATTCCTTTAATAATATTGAAAAAATTTTAATTTATACTTTTCAAGAAAAAAAGTATAAAAATACCCAGCTGAAAAAAGAATTGACATGTACTTTTAATTGCTCAGGTTTTTTAAAAAATGAATATAGKTGTGTAACGTGGCATTATATATCAGMTATGTAAAATGCCAAAGAGTATCCTCTAATAGTTATTTAAACCTGTTGGATGTTTYCCAACTTATTCTAGAGAAGTTGAGACTTCTAAAATCCACATTTTTGGTAACGAACTACACCAGAAATACGTTAATGCGCTGAAACAGGCTCTTCGTCTACACCGACAGATGTTTCCAGTTCAGACAGGTTTATAAAATCAAGAAAAAAAAATCATGGGATACCAGCTACCAAGAATAACCAGCCAAAGCAATTTTTTTTGACAGTAATTGTAAAATTTTTTCAATTATATCATGACTATTTATTATACAGTTCCTAACCAATTACCGAGAAAAACAAAATTAAAAACATATAAGCAAAAAACTTGAAAAAAGAACAAACTATTCATGCTCAACAGCATCGACAGTTTCGAAAATTTGTCTAGAAACACCATTTTTATCAGTTTTGTGATCGATATCCCATTGTTCAACGTCTTGAACTTTGACTTTGATAATGCTATTACCAAGTTCACCATTTTCAAGACGGTAAATAATCTCYCTATGTACGTATTTGCCTATTTTTGGTAAAGTGTATCTCCAAATGAAGAAGTATACAACACACAATAACAACAAACAAATGGTGACAATAGGATAAGTAGCGTAGAAAAACGTCACGTCACTACCAATTAGTGTACCCTTTGGTGGGACAAAGGCAATTGCAATCACCATTAAATAAAATAAAAACAAAATGATGATTATTGGCAGTGGCAAGTATTGACCCTTTTTACCCAGTCCTTTCAATGCTCTTTCTCTTCTAACCTTAAGAAGCCCGACAATTAAAAACATGGTAAAAATATAGGTTGCATATGTACCCATGTCAACAATAAAGTTGTAAGCAGAACCAGCAGGTGGAGCAACAATCATAATAAAGTTGACCAACCAAGTAACAAAAATTGGACCCAATGGGGTACCAAATGGTTTAGTTGAAGTCCAGAAAGTGTTGAAAGGTAAAACACCTTGTCTTCCACACTCTCTTAAGGCTCTTGAGTGTGCTAAAATGGCAGTAATAAGATGTCCGAATGCCGAAAGAGCAACCATGGCAGATAAAGCACTTGTAGCATGCTTGTTATTAAACACGTTTTTGAACATCAAAGTGGCAACAGAATTACCAGAGTGCTTGATTTCCTCAATCGAAGCTGAAGCGTAATACCCGGTAATGAGCAAAATGTAGATAATAAAAATCACAACTAACGATAATGGAACAAACCAAGAATAAGTTCTTAGCAGCTTCTTTCTAGCTACTTGTTCATTTTCACCTTCCTTTCTCATGTGTTCGGCAACAACACCAAAAGCATAGTTATATCCACCATAAGAAAAAGCAACTTTGATAATCGAGTTGGCAATGTTGTTACCATCAGTGGTTGTTCCTTCCCAAACATTTGAGAAATTAGCCTTTGGATCAGCAACCTTAGTCTTACCTGAAAGAACAACCCAACCTMAAATAACCATGAAAAATAAGAAGATTATCTTGACAAAACCCAAAACGTTTTGTAGTCTCAGAGACCATCTAGTGCTGAATCCAATACAGAGACAAGAAAATGTTAGAGCTCCTATTGCGATACCCCTATAATACCAAGTTTTGGCTTCCAACTCGGCAGCAGATAAAATATATTGTCCAAAAGCCAATGCACTACTTGTTGTATATGAAAGAATGACCGACACAGCAGCATACATTGTTGGAACCAAGAACTTTGGTTTTGGATAGGCTTGTTCCAAATAAGCAACATCACCACCATTTCTTTTTGGGAAATATCCTGCAAATTCAATGTAGACGAAAACGGAGAACAGAGGCAGAAAAAAACAGCAGACCCATAAAACATAAGTGGAACCAATGGATCCCATTGACTTTAAAATAGAGCCGGGGGTACTGAAAATACCAGTACCAATGACACCTTGAAGTATAAGAACAATAACACTGATTGGGCCAACTGAATAACCTAAAGGATTGTGTTTTTCAACAGGAGTAGAAACATTTTGATTTTCAACTTCTCCATCAGACTCATATTCTTCTTCCACAGTTGGAAAAACCACACCTTCCTCTTTAACAGAGCTGCTAGCAGAATGATTGGCATCGGAGCTAGTCTTACTCTCTGCACGAGTAATGAATCTTGTTATGATACTTGACATGATACACTTATAGTGCTGATTTTTGATTTGTAAAGAAAACTGTGAAAAAAAAACTTCTTTACTAAAAAGCTATCGTAGAGCACTGTGACCTGTACTTAAAACATTCACTCAACGTTGCTGATCAAAGACACACTATGTGAAAATTGTACGAGACAACGGCGCAAAATCAATTAACGGAGCTTTGTGTCAAAAAGCCACCGTTTTTGAAATGATACAAACAATAGAGAGTTGGAATTTAAACTTTCCTAATCTAGCTGCGTTATCCAAATTTTGACAGTTTTTACAAAACCGGAAAAATTTTGAAATAAAATTAGGGTTCATCTAAGTGTAAAGCCGTGCGAAATTTCTTTTTTAGCTAGAAATTTATCCGTTGTGATAGCGGGGTTTCCTGTTCTGGAACGCTGTTCCCATATAGGCTATTTTGACAGAAAGATTGCGAGCACACACATGAGAAGTGTGGCTTATTGCAAGCTACAACAGTGTTAGTAAGTGTTGTTTTTGAATGTTTGGCTTGGTGTTTATAGGTCATGTAGTTTGGAATAAAATGTCAAGGTGGGGAGACTTTTTTTTTTCAAGGTTTCTAATTTATTTTTTTTCTTCAAAACAAGAGAAAAGTGTAAATAACCGATATATTTTATCAAATGAGGTTTGTTGCTGGAGGAGACTGTCTTTTTTCAAGTAGAAATTTAGTCAATAGACTAGAACCAGAAATTGTGGAACTGTTACAAGGGGCGGATGCCGTTTTTGTGAATGCGGAATTCACAACCCCGAAACCACATTTGCACCCTCCTGCAGCTGGTAGAGGCTACACCACCGCAGTTAAAGATAAGCTGCTTGATGAGTTTGCGGATTTGAACATTAAATTGGTTTCCTTTGCCAATAATCATACAACCGATTTTGGTACTGATGCCGTGGTGCACACCATTGAAGAAGCTGAAAAAAGAGATATTTTACCATTAGGAATAGGTAGATCACTTGGAGAAGCTGTGCATCCCAAATTTTTGGATACCGCCAAAGCTAGAATTGGATGTGTTGCAACTAGTAGTACTAGATCGGAAGTGATGCTTGCTGCACCAGCTGGTTCCACGACAATTGCTAGACCCGGTGTTGCTCCTCTCAGATGGAACACTAGTTATGTTTTACCTCAAAAGTATTTCAATCAATTGCAAGAAATTGACCAAGTTTTGGGCACCGCTAACAGTTTCAAAGAATGCAACAAGATTGAAATTCAAAAGCCGTTCACAGACAAGTTTTTCAAATTTGGTTCATTATTTGAAGGGAGTTTAGATATCGAATTAGCTGAAGATGATAAAGCATATGTGCGTACATATTACAATGAAAATGACGCCAAGGCCTTATTGAAGAGTGTTAGAGATGCATCCTTCAGGTCTGACTTCAATTTTGTGTCACTGCACACCCATGAAGGTGAAAATAACAATTGGTACGATCCATTACCGGCCGAATTCATCCAAAAGTTTTCTCGTGAAGCTATAGATAATGGGGCAGATGCTGTCATTGGACACGGTGCACATTTTATGAGAGGAGTTGAAATATATAACAATAAGCCAATATTTTACAACATCGGCAGTTTTTTGATGGAATTCGAAACGGGAGAATCCATAATAACACCAGAAATGTATGAAGCATATGGCCATTCTGCCGATTCCAGACCTTCGGACTTGCACAGAAAGAGAGCCAAAAACCAGGATGGAGAATTCCAGGGCTTCAATTCCAACACCAGATTTTCTAGAAACTGTTTGGTTGTGTTTGACATTGAGGACAACAACAAGATCAGTTTGAAAATCTTACCTATTGATCTTGACTTGACCAGAGATCGTATTGTCGATCGTGGATTCCCTAAACTTGTCAATGACAAAGTTGGATCTGAGATAGCACAATATTTGACTGAAGTCTCTTCCACTTGGGGAACCAAATTTGTATACAAACCGGAAACTGGCTATATTGAGATTTTGTAAGCTGAGTATTGTAATACGATATATTGCACTAATAGTTGCTCCCAAGCTCACGTGACTCATCACCTTGACAAGCGCGACGCCACATCACGCTAGGCGGGTGTGTGGCGCGTAACCCATTTGCCACGATTATTGTTCGCGGTCAATTAGTCAGAAAGACGGCCTGGCCCGGACTGCGAGGGGAGTGCGCTGGGCGTGCGGGTAAGCTTAATTAGCTGGCAACAAGCTTGATGAGGGTTGTTGGATTCTGTCGATTTGCTTCTGGAAACAAGACAAGCAATTGAATTGAAGATGGTCAAAGCAGTTGCAGTAGTTAGAGGTGATTCCACAGTCAAGGGTGTTGTTTCTTTTGAACAAGCATCTCCAGACGCAGCTACCACGATTTCTTGGGAAATCGAAGGTAACGATGCCAACGCATTGAGAGGATTCCACATCCACCAGTTTGGTGACAACACCAACGGTTGTACCTCTGCTGGTCCACATTTCAACCCATTTGGCAAGACCCACGGTGCTCCAGAAGACGAGGTTAGACACGTTGGTGATCTAGGTAACATTTCTACCGACGCCGCAGGTGTTGCCAAGGGCTCCAAGACAGACAAGTTGCTGACTTTATTTGGTGAAAACTCCATTTTGGGTAGAACCGTCGTTGTCCACGGTGGCCAAGATGACTTGGGTAAGGGTGGTCACCCAGACTCTTTGAAAACCGGTAATGCTGGTGGCAGACCTGCCTGTGGTGTCATTGGATTCTCGGCTTGAGTAGCGGGGCCCTCCCTCTTTGTAGACATTGCTTTATACGCTAGGCAGTCATTTGTTGTGAATCTAATTATTTATTTATTTCTATTTAGGCCGTGTTATATATCGTCGGCCCCTCCGCCGAAAAAGAAGAAGCCTCCTCCCCCGGGACCGCTGTGTCTGCTGAAATAGTCGAAGTCGATGGAGACGGCATTTGCCAGCATGACGGCCTTCTGGTCCAAGGTAAGACACTTGTTGCTGGTCTGTCCGAACTCGGCAATCTCCTGCTGGGCCTCTTGCGGCTGGAAACTCACGGGATCCATTCGCAAGACATAAACCCCGGTGTCGGTGAGAAACTCTCTGAAAAGACCACCAAAGGACCTGCTGACGGAGCCGGAGATGAGGTTATTTTCGTCATAGACAGGGAATTCCCACCTGAGAAACCCAGAGTCGATTTTACCAAACTGCTGGAACTCTCCATCATGGCTCTCGAATAAATTGTATCTTCTTCTCCACAAATGCCAGCTTTGGACACTTTCGCCCACCACCAAACCTTCGTTGTCCTCCACATCCGCCGCCTTGTCCAACAGATCCTGGTCCGCTTTGTCCACCTGCATTGGCAAAATCGCCTTGATATGCGAGTTGATGAAACTGAAAGGTCTTTTGATTGTCAATAAATGGTTTCCATGGATGTCCAGCAAGTCCACAATGAAAGGTCTGTGCAGACGGTACACTTGTCTCATCATGGCCTTCATCAGCCCGAAATCCCTTTCCACCAACCACCCAATTTGGTTTCCACTGGCATCATACACCATGTAGTTGTTGGCTTGTTCGAATCCCAGAAATAGGTTCATGTACTCGATTTTCCGCTCAATCACCAACGTAGGCTGTGACAAAATATTGAAGCAGGCATTGTCCGCCTTGATGACGCTATTTCCACTCTCATGGAACGTCTTTCCATCGTTATACACCCCATGCACCGCTTCTGGACTCTTGAAACCAAAAATATCTTCACTTCCAACAAAGTCTCCGCTACTTTTCACGTTGTAATCCACATCGCCTACATTTTTCTTACTTGGAATGCCATTTCTCCTACCTACTTTTCTACCTTTGCTTTCTCTATAATTCAACGGCGAGTATGCTCTTTGTAACACTCGTCCAAATCCACCACTGGAACAACCAATTCTATTTCTAATTGCAAACATTTGTTTCCAAAAATAAAAAAACAACAAAAAAAGCACTAGTTTCCACCGATTTCAACTATCAATCTGCCAATTTTCACTCTTCACAATGTCACCGTAATCAGTACGTGGAAATGTATCCATCTGTTCCGAAAAAAAAAACCCAGAAAGTACTGCCCACGACATTTTCGCTGCGTAGTGCAAACTGGGAGATTCAGTGGGAAAAAGGTGGGAAAATCCACGGCAAGTCTGGGCGGTTTACAGGCAAATCGTGGCCAGTGCCAGTGGCAGCGGCAGCGGCAGATGCAGATGCAGTATGATCGGTGCGCGCTCTGATCGTGCAAATCCTCTGCCAGTCTCCACCGTGCTATCCGCTCGCATTCCTTCAATTCGGCTTCGCTCTGCCCACCTCAACCCAATTCTTCCGCAGCGTTTACTGCCATTCCCCCCACCTCGCCCACTCGCCCACTATTTCGCACCAACCCGACTGTTTTAGTCCATTTTTTTCTTCGCTTTTCTTGGCTTTTCGTCCCTTCTTTCTTCGCTCTTTCGTCCCTCCACCTTCTCCACACCCCATCGGCGCGATAAACCAAGCTTTTCTTCTCCCCTGGCTTTGCGCGCGTACCCCACAGAATTGGAAATATAAATATCGTGGCATGTCTGCAGGGCCAAAGTTGGCATTTGTGGCGTGTTTGATTGGGATTGTTTTGTCAATTGTGCACCGCATGCCTGAATACGCCGTGTCCGTTGTTGCTACCACGCCCTTTAAGGACCAGAAGCCTGGTACGTCGGGGCTTCGAAAGAAGACGGTGGTGTTCCAGTCGGAACACTACACTGAAAACTTTTTGCAGGCGTTGTTTGAAGCCATTCCAGAAGGCGCATCTGGATCGACACTCGTGGTTGGTGGAGATGGTAGATTCTACAACGAGCACTTTGTGGATCTGATTGCTAGAATCGGTGCCGCCAATGGCGTGGCGAAGTTGATCATCGGGCAAAACGGGATTCTCTCGACCCCAGCTGCATCCAACTTGATCAGAACCTATGCCCATGGTAAAGTCACCGGGGGTATCATTTTGACCGCCTCGCACAACCCAGGAGGCCCACAAAATGATTGCGGTATCAAATACAACTTGTCCAATGGAGGTCCAGCCCCAGAATCCGTCACCAATAAAATGTACGAAAATTCTCTGGCGCTGAAAAATTATAAAATCATCAAGGATTTGCCATCAATTGATCTCTCCAAGATTGGCACCTCATTCTATGGACCATTGGAAGTGGACATTGTKGACTCAACCGAATCGTACGTCCATATGGTGAAGACCATTTTTGATTTCCCACTGATCAAATCGTTTTTGGCCAAAAATGAAGATTTCAGTTTCTTGTTTGATGCCTTGAATGGAGTCACTGGTCCCTATGGWAAAGCAATTTTTGTTGACGAACTAGGAATGGATCCAAAATGCATCCAGAACTGCAAACCATTGCATGATTTTGGAGGTCTACATCCTGACCCAAATCTAACATATGCTAAAACTTTGGTTGATAAAGTCGATTCCGAAAAAATCACCTTTGGTGCAGCTTCCGAYGGTGATGGTGATAGAAACATGATTTATGGTTACAAAACTTTTGTTTCTCCAGGTGATTCCGTTGCTATCATTGCAGAACACGCGGATTCAATTCCTTATTTTAAGCAAAATGGTGTATATGGYTTGGCTAGATCAATGCCAACATCCGGTGCAATTGACCTCGTTGCCAAGGACAAAAACTTGAACATTTACGAAGTTCCAACTGGCTGGAAATTTTTTTGCGCCCTATTTGATGCYAAGAAGCTATCAATTTGCGGAGAAGAATCGTTTGGTACGGGCTCAAACCACATTAGAGAAAAAGATGGATTGTGGGCTATTATCGCTTGGTTGAACGTCATTGCTTCTTTCAATGAAAAGTATCCAAATGAAGTGGCAAACATAGATAACATTCAAAAGAGATTTTGGAAAAAATATGGTAGAACTTTTTTCACCAGATACGATTACGAAAATATCTCCTCTGCTGATGCTAACAAGGTTATTGATTTATTAGAAAACAAAATCAATGACAAATCTTTTATTGGTAGTGAGTTCAACAACGCAACTGTTATTGAAGCTGATAATTTCAGCTACCAAGATTTAGATGGTTCTGTTTCTTCGAAACAAGGTCTATTTGTCAAATTATCTAGTGGTCTAAGATTCATTGTCAGACTATCCGGTACAGGCTCCTCCGGTGCCACAATTAGATTATACCTTGAAAAGCACTCTCCTGATTTGGACATCCTTGATTTATCTGTTGATGAATATTTATCTCAAGATATCAAATCCGTTGTGGAGTTTTTGAAATTGGAAGAGTTCATTGGTACCTCGATTCCAACAGTTAAAACCTAATTGTATAAATATAATAAGTAGTATATATATATATATATATATTTCCATCTAGCAATCTTTTTATACTGCATAACATTTTATAATACACACACTCACAGACACACCAATTAAAGAAATTTTATATAAAATCAGGTAGTCCATAATCTGGCGACACCATCGGCACCAGCAGAGAATAACCATGCTTCTCTTGGATGCCAAACAATATCCAGCACACCCAAATGGTTTACAACTTTATGACCTAACAATTTCTTCAATGGAACCAACAATGGATTGGAGATGAAATCATCGTAGACAGTGGCATGGAAAATATGAATGACACCTTCATCTGAAGCACTGGCAAATAATGGCAGGGTTCCCTTATGGAATGCAACCGATCTGACGGCTTTTTCGTGATACTTCAAAGTTTTATAAGGATCGGAAGATAAATCCAAATCGTGCCACAAAACCTTCTTATCAAAGGAACCAGAAACAACATGATCACCAGCCCTGTGAATATCCAAACACGATAACCATCTAGCAGAGGAGTGTAGCTTTTTGACTAGTTTTTGCAACTGCAAATTGTAGATTCTGATGTATTTTTGGGACATGACAAATAAAACTGGCTTGGAAGGATGGAATTTAGCATCCATCAAGATACCTCTTGATTTGTTGAAAGGTGCTTGGGATACATGCTTTGATAATTGATGGATCAAAATACTTGCCTTGTTACCACCGCTAGGTGACACACTCAAAATGTAGTCACCACGACGATGCCAGTCCAACTTCTTGATTGCAGTTAAGGTGTCATCCAAACCTCTTGAAAGTTGAACGACCAAGGAGATACCATTTTCACTTTGTTTTTTGGTTGGTTTGTACCATTTGGCACTGCTCTTTGAAGCTTCGTTATCAGTCAAGTCAACATTGTTATTCTTGGAAGTGGCAAAACCAAAACCATTCTCAATCTTTTGATGAGATTCATTTTCAATCTCAAAATTGAAAATAGGTGGGACGCAGAAATATATGAATTCTCCAAAGGCCACTGCTAGGATAGCCAAAGCCGGATCTGGGTTCCACTTGACAGACTCAATTTTTTCAGTTGAATCCTTCCAGTTTTCATTTATTATGAATTTATGAACTTGTCTACCGGTCAAAACTTCCCAGATTCTGACAGTACCATCATCAGATCCAGTGGCTAGCCAGTTACCACTTGGATGTACGGATAAACTTCTGATTTTGGACTCGTGACCTTCATATAGGGTTGAGGTTCTGATTGGGAAAGGTCTCAAATCTTTTGGACTTGGCAGAGTTGGAAGTAAGGATTTTGGATCAATGTTGAGTTTCTTTTGACGTAATCTAGGAGCCAAATAGAGATCCAAACATCTTTCGAATTTCTCCTTRATGTTATTGGCATAACCAGTAACCTTTCTCAAAGAAGTGAACTTCTGTGGTATAAAATTTTGAGCTCTGTGCTTTTCATCGGTATTTTTCCACTTTTCCAATTCTTCATCGTCAAATAAATACTCTTCCGGTGGATTGTACGATTCTTCGTTGGTTGGAGGTGGCAATTTAGGGGCCTTCAAGTCATCCAAACTTTCAGGAGTTTCTTCATCTTCCACACCCTCCCATAGATTGTAATCAAGCTTACGGGCATTTTCTTGCTCTTGTTTCAACTTTTGCTCTGGGGTCAAGATTTTACCTTCTCTGATAGCTTGAACRATCTTCATGATCTTTTGGGCTTCGTGCATGGAAGGAACAAATCTTCTCTTATACGTATCTTCATGGTTCAGAGGCTGGTCCATTTGTTCAGAGGTGAACCATTCGATAGTTGGTTCATATGGGTTAGTATCTTCATTGGTGTTTTGACCCTTCTCAATCTTTCTGATCAAATCCAATTCCAATTCGGAAATGTTCAGAGAATTACCTGAAGATTTATCCAGCAGACCGGTCCAACCTGGAGGTAGATCGATGGATTCCAATAGTTGGTCCAGGGCAGAACCCTTGGCAGGTCTCATGATTCTCTTACCGTTAATATCGTAACCGATATGAGGGTATTCTTCATAAGCAGACAAAGGCAAATTACCAATGGTATTATATTCTTCTTTATCTGTGTCATCAGAGTCGTAAACTGGATCAATTTCTGGCTTGATGATTCTCTCTTTACCGTCAGAATAGGTGGTGTGGAAATTTTCCAGGTTTTCCAACGAATTAGAAGACAAGGTACGCAACTTCATGTTGGAAAGAGACACACTGGTCGAGTCCGACTCATTTTCGGAATCCAAAAGGTCTTCAAACTCTTCAACCTCTGATTCCGATTCCGATTCCGAAAATTGACTGTCGTTTCCTTCTTTTTCGTAGTCATTGTCTGAGTCGTCACTTTCTTCGTCATTCAGTAATCCATCGAGTTTGAAATCTTCATCCTCGTGTGGAGTCACTTGTTCACTCTCCGCAATACCTCTTTTAGCTGCCATCGTAAGAAATGCTTTGCGACTACTCGACTACTGGAATTCTAATCAACCTTCTATTCTACGTCTTGGTGTAAGTTATATAACAAGAGTGAAAAAAAAAAAAAATTTCAGAATTTAAAAATCCAGAAAATGAGAAACCGAGAAAAATTGGGGGGTTGATAATTTTGGACTCAGGTATATATTAGCGGGAGCAGTAGCCGACAAACATCAAAGGAAAGCTGGATAGCAGTACAGATAGATCTCCCTGTAATTGTGTGAAAAACTATTGGTACCATTATGTGTACTGTAGAAGAGAAAGCTGTTTTGTGTGGCTGAGTGTTCACCTCATAATTGTGCTGAAATATGTTATTTATCACAGCGGTGAAATAAATTGCCGAGCCTCCATTTTGGCGGCTCGTTACACCGGCATTCAAGAGTGGCATTTTTGGTACGGCATGTTTTGCATTTATTTTTGCTATTCAAAGAAAGTTACATCCACATATATATTTATATCTCTATCCACGGCACCCATTTAAGGGACACCAAGCGTGGCACACGATGGTAGCAAGTGCTAAACGGCGTTTTTCAACAATCTCACTTTCCCATCGTCTCCGCCGAGACACCACACCGTTTCGTCAGGCGAGACGTCCGAYGAGTTTATCAAGGTGCCGACCTGGACCTGTTCCAGCAAGTTTCCGTTCAGTGACCACATCCAATAATAGTTTTGTGACGACGACACCACCAGGGACGACGAAATCGCCGACTTGATGTAGTAGGGTGACGGGTGTGCTACCGTGCAAGTTGAGAACGGCATCGGCACTTTCGCAGGCTCGCCGCTAGATTGGGAGCCATTCTGCAACGAGAAAACACCCACCGTCGTTTTGCAGTTCACTGCTAAGTATTTCAGACACGGAGACAGCGAGATTGAGATGGCCGCCGTGGTCAGCGGCAGAGAGTTGGAGCTGTGGTCGGCGCTGCCGATTGTTACCAGCGCGGTGAGAGTGGCTATGTGGATGGCCGAAGCAGTCACCACGAAATCCACAATGTTGCTGGGCGAGAGCGGGTGTAGTGTCAGAGCCAGAGCCAGCGCAGGGTCGCAGCGCAGCGAGTACAGTTTCCCCTCCAGAACGAGCCACACAAGGTCCGGGTCGGCGGCGTCGAAATGCGCGGCCGCTATTCTCCCCTGGGTGGAGGGCCAAGAAAATAGCAGCGCCTGCGACTGGACCGAAAACACCCGCAGCGTCTGGTCGAACGCGAGGGTCAGCAGCAAGTCGCCTGCGCTGTGCCAGGCCAAATGTGTCACGGGGCCCATGGACGGGTCCTTGAGAATTCCGCGCACGGTCCAGTCGTGCGCACTGTACACAATGACCGTCTTGTCGCGCCCGGCTGTGGCTAGCCACCTTCCACAGGGCGAAAACTTCACCGCCCACACCTCGTTGGTGTGGTGCGAAAGCATGGCCGGCGTGTCTGTGGCGGTGCCCGTGCCCGTGCGCGTATTCGTGTCCGTGTCCGTGTCCGTGTCTGCGGAAGGAATGGCTGGCAATGCGCGGTCCCTGGCGGCGGCAGCCACGCGGGCCATCTGTTCGAGGCGCAGACCGGGGGCGCCAGCACGGTCACCGCCCGAGCCCGGAGCGGGGCCCGCGGCTAGTATTTTCTGTAGCAGCTGGTCGCGCGAGCTGGCGACTGCGCCCACGACACCCACTCCGCCTACACCGTCCACGCCGTCCGCCGCGTCAGGCAGTAACAATAGTGGGCCCAAATGCGGAAACCCTTGGGCGGCCTGCAACGCCTGGTCGCGGTGTCCCGCGCGCAGAAGATCTCGTACGGCGCATTCCACCCAGTCGGCGTAGGGAACSGCGCTGGCACCGTCTTCGCYGCCGAAGGAAGGGAATTCCAGCATTTCGTGCGGGTGCAGCAGCGAAAAGCGCCGCRTCACGCCCCGCTCCCAGGCCAAGCGGTCTCTCTCCTSCTGAGAAACGCCAGGCAAGGCCGCCACCTGCTCCGCCAACGCCAGGTCCACGCCGTTCAGGTATCGGGAAATCACGCTCAATAARGGGTCGTACATGCCGCAGTGTCCACTCTCTCAGGCAGCCCACAAAGCGGTGTACAAAGTGGACAAGGAAACACTACAATGAGGAAAGAGTGGAAACGCCACCCTCACCAAAACCACAATTACTCTCTACAGGTTTAAAAAATGTCCCCAACAAAGCGAAGTCTGAGTTTATAGTGAGATTTGCAAGCACAGACACATAAAGCGGGTGTTTTTCTCCTGAAGGCCATTTGCACGACGGGTCAATCCCGTGTCGGGCTTTCCGAAAAAAGCACGACTGGACCCGTTGCTGGTTAATCCCGCAGTGAGTAAAATATGTGCCGAAAGAGCCAAATCAAAGAGGCGCCAGCGGCAGCAGCTGGATGCGGAAAATGGTCTCGTTTTATACAAAAAGCAAAATTTGAGATTTTTTCTTCGCTTTCGGTTGTGGGTTTCCTTACAGAAGACAAGCAAATGTCCAGCACCGTCACGTTTGTCACGGGAAACGCCAACAAACTGGCAGAAGTGACTGCAATTTTGTCCAAGGACACGATTCCATACACGCTGGTCAACGCACCACTGGATTTGGATGAGATCCAGGGCTCCATTGAAGAAGTCACGACGCACAAAACCGTCCAGGCCGCCAAACTCATCAACGGCCCCGTGTTGGTGGAAGATACGTGTCTGTCGTTCACGGCGTTGAACGGCTTACCAGGACCGTACATCAAATGGTTCGTCAAGTCCCTGGGATTGGAAAACCTCATCAAAATGCTGGACGGGTTCCAGGACAAATCGGCCACCGCCATCACCACATTTGGGTTCTGCCAAGGACCAGACCACCCGGTGCTTCTCTTCCAAGGCCAGACMCAAGGAACCATTGTCTCCGTCCCACAGGGCCCAAGAAACTTTGGTTGGGACGCTATTTTCATGCCTGCCAATTATGATGTCACGTATGCCGCCATGGAAAAGTCTGAGAAAAACAAAATCTCCCAACGGTCCAAAGCCCTGGAAAAGCTCAAGCTCCATTTCAAAACCAACTGAACCGAAAAGCCGTCTAACCTGAAATAATAAAAACCTATAAATAAAAATAAACGCCTATAAAACCATTCTAGTAACCACCTTGTAAACAATAAACACCATCAGTAAAATCAAAAAGTAGTATCCCTTACTAGCCAATTGATACAGCAAGTTGCTTTTGATTCTGTTCAGATTGTGGGATTCGATTTCCTTGACTCCTTCGCCAACCTTGCTGAAAATCAGCTTGCTTTCATCGATGATCTCGAGCTTTTCGTCCTCACTGAGAAAGTTTCTGGTGGCCAACTCGTAGTCTCTCTTGTACAAGATCCTCAGAGTCTCCAAATCGTTGTCATAGCCTTCGAATCTGTAAAAGTTGGTTCCCATGCTGACAAACTCGTTGAAATCGCCGGATTCCGTTTGGGGGAACAACCTCAAAGAACGTGCCACCTGACTCGACATGATCCGGCCCCCTGCAAATAGGGCCAAATACAAAACATGCATGTATGCCAACAAAAGATAAGGCTTGTCTGCTGTGCATTTCTTGATGTGGTTGGAAAACTCTATYTGCTTGTCCAGAATGGGTTTTTCAAACTTGGACTCATCGTCGTGATAGAAATACATGAGGTCGTTGTACAGATTCTGCTTTCTCAGCATCACWGGCTTGTACACCTGCTTCAAAACCTCRCTGTACTTKGTGTCTCTGGCCATTTCCCGTTCAAGACTCTCTTCAATGGCACTAAAAATATGGTAAAACATCTGGATCCCCTGTCTATAGATCTTGGCGTCCCGTACGGCTATGGCAAATTTCAACGTCACCATTTTGTCGATGGCATTGTGCAGTTGTCTGGTTTCCAGGTTGATTCGGTTGGCTAATGCTCCGACATCGGTCTTGGCAGGGATGATTTCGTGTTGATTCATCTTATTCTCTTATTTTCTTCYTYTCTTCTTTTCTGAAAAGTRTCTTACCGTCCTCTGATTCTCCTCCAAACAAACAATRGACACTTGTTGGGGCCCCAGCAGCTTATATTTGGAAAAAGTCCGAGACGGGCGGAGAAGACAAGAAAAARTGGTTGCACGCGCAATTCTGGGTCGCTGCGTGGGCCGCCGATACMGCCGCCGATACCGCCGAGCAGCTGTCACGTGACCYGTTTGACCTTGCACCCCGTGCACCAGCACAGTGTAGACATTTTTCGTTGATTTTTCAACTCTTGAGAGGTGTTTGCTACAAAGAGTTGTGSTGGAATAGGAACAGAAAACCAGCAGAAATGGCGTCGAAAACAGGTATAAGAGCAGCTCTTGTTCTTTCAAGGACGCCGATTGTCACTGCGGAGGTTCCGCAGTTTGAAAAGCTGTTTTATGAGTACCAAAGCGAGCTGCAAAAGAGATTGATGTGGACATTTCCTAAATGGTTCTATTTCAAGAAAGGTACAGTGGCCGAAAAGGAGTTCTCCCAGAACCAGGAGTACCCGATTCCACATTACAGGGGTGTGTGGTATCCCGARGGTAYGCCGGACTTGAAGCACGGACGTGACAGAAGATTCAAGCAGGTGGTGAACTTGCCAAAGAAGGAAATAGACGCCGAAGACGACGAGAACATCGCAAGACCAATTAGACCCAACTCCAGAATCACCAAAGCCGACGAGACCAACGACCAGACSTCTTTGGAAAGAAAGCTGGACAGAACTCTGTATTTGCTCGTTCAAGACTCCAAAAACACATGGTCGTTCCCTAGCTTCCCTGCACAGGASTCCGAATTGGTTCCACTGCACGAACTGGCCGAAAAGGGTCTTAGACAAATAGGCGGAGAACAAATAAATACTTGGTCYGTGTCYAACTCCCCTGCTGCGGTCTTGAAATCCGACAATTCCACCGACTTCTTCATGAAGTCCCACATACTGGCGGGCAAGTTCTCCAAATCCAACGACGTCAAAGATTTCAAGTGGTTAACCAAAGATGAAATAAAGGAACTACTCAACAAACAGTACTACGATAAAATCGAACACATCTTGAGTAACCAATAACCTCCTCYTCTAAATAACACTTCTTATTTGTAAATAGATAGCAAAACTCTCCATGTATAAAATAATTCATGTAAGCTGCTACATARTAGTACGCGATGCGTAGCTACCCAGCTTAGATGATTTCGGAACAAGTTAACGCCTTTCTTTCCTCCCTTTACGCCACGCATTGTTCTTCTAAGATCATACTCCAGCGCAGGGTGTTCAGTTGGAAACCCATCTCCTTTTTCCTTGAAAACAGGGGTTTGTGATACTATTGGATCTACTCTCTTCCCTTCTCCAGACACAGCTAGTCCTCCTGCCAGATGAATGCAGCCGTTGAGCCCCAACATTCTTCAAGTGATTATGTGGCAGAACGCCTAGTTCGGCTTGTTTCGGTGGGCTTGAAAGAAGCATCGATGGACTCTCCGTCATTCCGAGCGTCTCTTAATCATATGCACGTTTCCATCATTCGATGCACCGATCTGATGGATAAAGCAGTGACCATTTTTAACAATTATTCATACTATTTCAGCAACTTCTTGACTGTCACAAACGAATTGGAATCTCTGCTGGATCCGTTTTTCTTGGATTCCATCCAGTCAATCACTAATGATATAACCAAACCCTGTRCAAAAAAGATCATGGAAGCGCAGAAAATTGTCTTCAACTCGTGTTTTTCATTACTAAATGTGGATCTTTCGAAACTCAACTCAGCCAAAACTGTGTTGAACACAGATATCCCGCAATACATGGATTTGCGAGCCGAATTCGAAAAGATTCAAAATAAATATGATGGAATATCTGCCAAATTCATGCAAATCCCAAAATATATGGATACAAACAAAATGAAAGATGATGCGTTTCAGTTGTACGAAATAAGGAAACAATACATTCATCTATCAATGAATTTGTGGGTAGCAATAAAGGCCTTGGAAATCAATATTAATAGGGCAGTTACCGATATGTCTATTTCCTTATTTGATACGTCAAATCCAGACGCTATTTCTGATTTTCCAGGTTTGATCAACATCGTCAATGAACTATCAAAATTACAGTTATCAGCGCAACTGCAACAGAATTCTGCTACATTGCTAATAAAAGACTTGAAACGAGCCAAAATAAACTTGGAGGACGGTGCAATAAAAATGTTTACCCCCTCTTCAAATTTAGCTGATTATGATGTAACAGAGTTGTCGAAATCAACAATGCATCTTGAAGCCGAAAAAGATTTACAGGAGAAGCATGGTTGGGTATTCATGAAGTCTTTCAAATTGAATTCTCACTCACAAACTGAATGTGTGTGGATCAAAAGGTGGATGTTTGTCAAAGGTGGCGTATTGGGATTTTTGGCCATTTCCCAGGATGGCCAATATGTTGAAGAAACTGATAAAATTGGAGTTCTTTTATGTACTTTTGAATTCATTACCACAGAAGACAGAAAGTTTTGTTTTCAAATAAGAAGTGAACACACAAACTTGACAATTCAAGTTGAAACTTCAATTGAGCTCAAAAGTTGGCTGACTGTTTTGCAAAACGTGACTAACTATTGTAGAAGCTCTGATTCTTCTTTTGCAAAACAAAGATACCCACCGGTCTTGAGTCTAGTCAAGTTGAAACCTGTCGTTGCCAAAGACCTTGAACTAGTAGACGTTGTTCCCCACTCTCAAAAGATGGAAAGCGCATCTAAGCTAGTGGAGTCGCAGTTGAATAACTTGGTATTCAATTTGGCTATTAATCCACCTTTGAAAACTAGCATAACTGATAAAATTGCAATGTCCCACCTATACTTGACCTCAACAACGATTCCTTCTGCAATCACGGCCAATTTTTGGGGTTATGTTAATTGGGGACTTTATTTTATCTTGGACGATGAAAGCAAATCCGTTTTACAAAAAAAATCCACTGATTTGATTCCTTCATCATCAATCAATGTCAGATACCCAGAGTTTTATCCTRATCATTTAAGAATCCAGGACTCAGAATTGAGAGCAATTTTCGAAATATTTCTCGATGAGGATGAATTTACCTTGATGAGGTTTAATGCTTCATGGTCACCGAATGCTCAACAGAAGTTGTTTTGCACAGTTTATCTGACCACCAAGTCTTACTATGTTTACAGTCATACATGTGGGCTTATTTCAATTGTTCCATTGTTGTTATCTAATTTTCTCAATGTTGATGTAATAGAAAGAAAAAACTACAATTTGTTAAAAATGTATTTTGTTAGCGGCATGTCCATCAAAATGCAAATTTATTCTACCGATTCTTTGTCAATCAAGTCGAAATTCAATTTTATTCTGGAGAACTCGAGATCTTCAGAAAAGTTATCCTTGCAGCAAGTGGTTGAGAAGTTACAATTTATAGATAATCAATTTTTATTGAACGAACAAAAATTACTTCAATCGAAGTCTGCAATTGCATATAATGGAATTAAAACTAATCTAGGAAACGAAGTTCTGGGTCTCAGTGACTTTGACTCATCAAAAAAGTTGAATTATTCAGACAGTATGAAGTTGTTGTTGATTCAAAAGTTTGAAATACCTTCAAAAGCGTTATTTCACACTTTGTTTGGAGATGAATCACATCTCTTGCAATGTACGTTACCATTGTCGTCTACAATTTTCAAGTCGGATAATTCTAAGCACACACTATGGAGATGTGATTCAAATCAAAAAATGACCAGAGTTGTTTGGAATCCAGTTTTCAAACAACCATGTGCCAAGCAGACAATTCAAACCATGGAGAATAATAAATACTACAATATTTTACAAGAAACTCCCTATTTGAGATTTTTGTTTGGTGTTAACAAAAAGATTTTTTTGAGATTTGTCATTTACAGTGTTGATTCTAAAAGTTGTAAATTGATGGTGTACTACTCCCTTGGTGGTAAAAGTAGTAATATGCTCAATTTTTTCACCAAGAACGTTATTCATCAAATAATGATTTTCAGAGTGGAATCCTTGAAGGAGCAACTATTTGATGCAATGAAAAACGTCAACGATGAACCCAGAAAAATTGCCAGCTCTATCAAGGTTTTCGGCCCAATCACAAAATATGACAGTAACGAACTACCTAAGGAAGAATTGTCGTTTGAAAACTCTGTTAGTTTCATACCATTACAGTTATTCTCTTCATTCTATTATGAAAAAATAAATTATGAATTGTCCAAAGTTTTGCTCAAAGTATTCATTAGTGTTGCTAGATGTTTTAATAAAATCACCAATTTTTTGACTCAGAATGTTATGTTATTGGGGATTTTGGGGTTCTCCCTTGGTTTGAATTTTATTCTTTTAGGTAAAACCAGCACCAGTTATTGGAGGGAAAGAAATGTCAACCACAGAGTTGAACAAATTATTGGAGGCAACCATTTGATTGAAAGGTCAATTAGTCTAACGGAGATTGATAAATTGCTATACCCAAATACAACAGAATTATCGGTCTGGAAACAAGGCTCACCAGTTTACTGGAAATTCTTGGAAACTGAGAATTTACTAGACTTGAATACTTACTCGAGACTATCACACGAAGAGATGGATGACATAATGAATGTCAGAGGGAAGGTTGAAATAGCATTGGCTAAGAAACTCACCGGTTTGAGACTCGAGAGAAATGACCTTTTGAGTAAACTGAATTTACTCAATTACATTGAAAGGGAGTACATTTTAAAGGAATGGAAGAATTGGGTTTCATCTGAAGTTTCCAATTGCGAAATGGTGCAGCACAGCTACCCTGATAATTATGACAATTTGCGTCAATATTGCGAGACTGTCCATTCCGAGATGATTCACTTATACAGTGATCTATTATAGATTTCTAAATACCTTATTCTTTGTACTATTAATGTATTCTGTTTTACAGAGAAACAGCTAGTGTAATGTTCACTATCGATATACGCTATATTGTGACAGATATTGACTTAACTTGGGTAGATCTATACAGATTAAAAAAAAAAAATTAGACCGAGTGAAATTTCAGTCTACAGAATTTAGATATTTCTTCCCTTGGTTTAACACACTGCATCAATGGGCGTGCCTATACAAACAAGGGAAATCTTGAACTTCTCGGATAATGATGGAGACATCACCTTAGATGAAACACAACACAAATGTTATCAACTTCCGGATGAGATGCCCATATGGAATGTGGCATTGGGATATAAAAAATTCATTCCAAAGAAGTTCAAATACACAGAATCCACCATTAAACCAATATTGAAGGCCATCGAACTGTCTAATACAAAAATTGGCCGCTTCAATATAGTTACTGCCTCTTCTTTTTTTCAAAAAACCATAACCGGCGAAGGTTCGACATTTTATGTTATGAGACATCAAGGGACTGTTTTCATCATGAATGCAGAAACGAGACTGGGAGTCGATTATAAGACCAGTTATCTTGGAATCCGGTTTGAGGATATGTTGAAATATGGAGTAGAAAGCGAGACAAGAAATAACCGGTCTTCGTTTTACAGCATGAGACAATTGGAGATAGATGGTGTCAATTGCTGCTACTTTTCAGAAATTGACAGTTTTGATGGAAATCAGCCCGAAAAACCGTACACTGAAATTAAAGTGACAATTTTCAGGGGAAATATTCCGAAAGAATCAACACCAAGAGAAAAATTGGATGCTATTGGCCGGACTAAAACCTATTTTGGATCATATTTGCTGAAACTAATCACCCAATGTCAGTTTTCCGGCATCGACAATGTCGTGATTGGACTCCGTAGCCAAAATTACAATATTATACGTATTGACGAGTATAGCATACAGCGAGATATTTTGCCATATGTGGAGGAAACCCATCCAGATATCTATGAAAGATATATCAACAGCAAAAACATTGTTAAAAATTGTATTGACACTATTTTAAATGGAGCCCCAAATGACGGAGATGCATTTGAGTTACGAATTGAAGGTAAGGACAGAATCAAATCGATACACCAAGAGCAAAACCATATTCTAGACACTGTTCTCACTTCGGATTTTAAAGAATATCTAAGCAGAGTTTCTCCCAGCATGAAATAACCAGCTTCCTTTTGAAACAGATCTTCATTGTCAAAATCTCACCAARTGTGGTACGACTTGTCTAGAAATATCGGAAAATGTACTTTTAATGGAATTTCATGGTGGTTTATTTTTTTTATCTATCAGCTACACCAGCAAGCTCCTTTCATGGACAGTATTCTTTATGTGGTGGGAAAAAACTAGAAATAAAAGAACATGGAAATCTAACCATATTGTGGATGATCCTGGGATTCATTTAATATGTGACATAGCAATCTTTCTTCTGGAAATGAATAAAGAACATTCCGTTGCAACATGAATAARGAACATTCTGTTGCAAAATRAATATTTGGCAATCTTCCTCACATTTCTTTCCAGACAATACTTCCTGTTCAAACACTTGATACATCTTGGTTCCYAAATATATCTAGCTATCTRKCTATRTACATGAATCTGAGAGGATAGCATTTGCATGCAAGCTGTTTTTCCTCCACCAACTTGGAACCCATCTCATAGCATTCACACTTTGTGCACAAAAMTTCACATCTTTATTYCCTAACTGTACAATTCAAATCACACCAAACCATTTACACTAATGTACTCTCTTCATTCTAGTCAACCATCATTTTCTGACTGGGCTTTTCTCTTTCATCAGCAGGGGAGGCTCAACAGAATAACGATCAGTCTTGCTTCGCTGAACATAAATAGTGAGGCTCGGAACCTGCTACACCTCCAGTGTGAAGCGAAGGCGTTTTTTTTTTTGCTTCTCTTGGTAGATGGATGCGTTCGTTTCTTTCCTTTTGTCAAGAATTCCATTCCATCATTGGTAGACAGAATGTTCAGTAATAAAGAAGTAGGATATATATCTAGTAATCAAGGTGTGTTGAAGATAGATAAATCGGAACTCAAAGCATACACCATTCCAAGCAATTGGCGTTGGAATCTGCAGTTGGGATACAATGATTTCAAGGCCAAGAGGTATGAAGAATTCGAATCCACGCTCCAACCTCTATTTTCGTTCATTGAACAAAGCGGTTTGCAGCTAGACCAATACAAAGTATTGGCACCATCGGCCTTTTTCCAGTATATCCTCACGAAAAATGAAAGCACTTTTCATATACTCAATTTCAGGGGCCTCATCATCATATCCAACGCCGACAGGCGGAATCAGCAGCCGTCTGTAACTGGATATATTGGGTTTCGGTTTGAAGATTTGTTAACTAGGGGAAGAGCATCTGTGAAAACTTTGAACAACCTAAGTAATTACTACAGCGTCAGAGAAATGGAGATTGCAGGGGCCAGATGCCTGTACTATGCAGAAATAGATAGCATTTCAAAACAAAATGGATATTCGGAAATCAAGGTGGCGTTATGTAGAGGTGATATTCCGGGAAAAGATTTGGCAAAAAGTGAAAAATTGGAAATGCTGGGAGTTGAAAACTACCGTTACYGTGATTTTCTATTGAAATTGAGTGCACAAAACGAGTTTGCCAACGTCGATAATGTAGTTATTGGGATGAGAAATCGAAATTWTGTAGTTGAAGATGTGGACGAGTATAGTATGAAACAAGATATTTTACCATATTTCAAACAGAAATATCCCGCTGAATTCAAAAAATACACCACTSAATCCAATAAAACCATCAATATGATTCTCAAGCTGATTTTGCAAAAGTGTAAMTCGGATGGAGATGTTTTTACCCTAAACATTGGAAAATCCTTTGATTTKGCGGCAGCTTCARCAAAGGAAAAGGAATACATCATTCGGTGTGTTTTGACGGAAGATTTTGCATCCTATGTTTTTGAGAATAAYTAACAACTATAAATTGTTTTGAGCCAGATTATCAACAATGTCAAGATAAAAATACTTAGGGTCGAAATCAGCATTTCCCAGTGTTCGTTTTGTGATTTTAAGCAACCCAAGCCAATTGATCAAGTCGGCGTGATCAACGTTGGAAAGAAARCCCTTGAATTCTCCCCACTGGGCCGACTTTATGGATACCARCCCATCATTTGGACCTTCAGCATCATTGACGATTTTCCAAGGAATAAGAAACATCGACAGTGGAGTTGGATCCATGGCAGCAGCGTAGCTGAAATAACGAACGTCCGGGTCATTGGTRACGGTTTCATTGAAGTGTTTAGTGGCTTCGGAAGTCAATTGATAGATAGAGGGAAAGTTGGATTTGATCAGCGATGATGGGGTATACCTTAGTGCAAAGTCTGCTGCTGCCGTTCCTCTGTGGGGTGTTGATATTGTGGTCAATGATACCACTTTATAAGGGTCTTCATCTRCTGGAGGGCCGCTTTCCCAAAGCCCACACAGAAAACGCTGCCAGGTRCTATTTTTCYGGCGGTTTTCGTACAAGCTATGAATCAAATACCTACAATCCAAGCCTCCCATTGAATGTGCAATGAGATTCAGTTTGACTTGTTGCTCGGGATCCAGGTTGTATTTCTTTCTTATATGTGGCACTTGTGACAAGATGTATGCATTGAGAACCGCAGCCCGGTCTTCGATGGATGCAAACGGTGGGACTTTGGCSACCAGAATCGTGCAACCATACGAAGCTAGCGATTGTTTGATACCATTCCAATATTCTAGCAAGTACTTTGTTTCGGAGCTGGGGTCGATATTGAAGACGRGCGAGTTGTCAGTTCCAACGGCTTTTTCATTCACCGGAGGCGTCTTCATACTCTCGTGAATCTCCTTCGACGTCCATTTCCGATACCACGACTTGAAAACATCCGTTATGGGCGGGTTTGAAAAGGCTGGGAGAGAAAACAGATGGTCAAACCCAGAAAACCCATGACACAACACAATAGGATATTTCGGAA
Source organism: Pichia sorboxylosa (assembly GCA_001599115.1). Taxonomy (NCBI): domain Eukaryota; kingdom Fungi; phylum Ascomycota; class Pichiomycetes; order Pichiales; family Pichiaceae; genus Pichia; species Pichia sorboxylosa. Next base: position 190,736 of record BCGC01000010.1, on the reverse strand, counting down.
CCGCATAGTCATCCCGGGCTGAAACGTCAGAACAGCTTAATAAAGGCAACTCTTCCATTTTTTTGTCTTTTTCTTTGMTTCAAACCCAAACAACTTCAAATTCCGTTACCGCCTTTGAAAATATCCCTGCTTGGCGTAAAAGATGGGTCTTCATATAACATATTATGTAATATATCCAGCGTCTTTCCCTGATTCAGATCCGACGGTGAGAAACTCCGAGCAKCACAAAATGGAAAACACGCTCACGTGA
>BCGC01000010.1:176663-190481 GCA_001599115.1 Pichia sorboxylosa | reverse complement strand
TCACGTGCCGGCGWCAACCATCAAAATTGRACCTGCTGAGCCTCCACGGGCACCCAATCATATTTTGAGTGCGCTCGCTGCGTAACCGGCGCCACTATCGTTGTGTCGCGGTGTMGGCTGCCATTTTGCGCGACGGGTAACTAGCGCTGGCAGCGAGCGAGATTGTTGAAAGTGTTGATTTGCCCTCTTCTCTGTTGYACTGTTGTYCATTTCATCTGCCACCGCCAATGATGTCCGCTAGAACCATCAGAGCTGCTGCTAAGCAAGCCTTAGCCGTCAACGCTAAAATTGTCCCTAGAGTCGCCAGACCTTTAGCTGCTAGAGCTTACGCTTCTGCCAAGGCTGCTCCTACTGAAGTTTCTTCTATCTTGGAATCCAAGATCAGAGGTGTCTCTGAAGAAGCCAACTTGGACGAAACCGGAAGAGTCTTAGCTGTCGGGTATGTATATGGATGCACATAGTGTCAATGGGGCCCTGTTGGAGGAGAGTACTACGTTTGATGGAAGGTTGAAGACGGGGGAGTTTTTTTTGCTTTGTTGGCGCCGSCACTAGACTCGATGGTCAWGTGTGCGGCGTTTAGCATAATGGTTGGTTTACCGCTTGTGATGCAAAATGATTCCCTTGCTTTTATTTCCTTGTTATTGTGGCGGGTTCAAGTGTGTTGATTTTTTCAATATCGGTCAACCAATCGTTGCTCGACATGCACCCACGAAAATTGGATTTTTCATTTTTCATGGATTTTTCAAAATTTCCACGAACCCGCTATCCACGAACCYTACTCTCTTCCAACTTTGTGGCACTCATGAATGTACTATGATAACTCCCATCACGAGACAAATGAACACAATTGAATGACTGTAGTCTTTTATTTTTACCCATGGAACATTATACTAACATTTTGACTTGTTTAATTGATACCCTTTTTTTTCTAATACAGTGATGGTATTGCCAGAGTTTTCGGTTTAAACAACTGTCAAGCTGAAGAATTAGTTGAATTCGCTTCTGGTGTTAAGGGTATGGCCCTTAACTTGGAACCAGGTCAAGTCGGTATTGTCTTGTTCGGTTCTGACAGAGAAGTCAAGGAAGGTGAAATCGTCAAGAGAACTGGTAAGATTGTCGATGTCCCAGTTGGTCCAGCTATGTTAGGTAGAGTTGTTGACGCTTTAGGTAACCCAATCGATGGTAAGGGTCCAATTGAATCCGTTGCCACCTCCAGAGCTCAATTAAAGGCTCCAGGTATTTTGCCAAGAACYTCCGTTTTCGAACCAATGCAAACTGGTTTAAAGGCTGTTGATGCTTTAGTCCCAATTGGTAGAGGTCAAAGAGAATTGATTATTGGTGATAGACAAACCGGTAAGACCGCTGTCGCTTTAGACACCATCTTGAACCAAAAGAGATGGAACGACGGTGTTGATGAATCCAAGAAGTTGTACTGTGTTTACGTTGCCGTTGGTCAAAAGAGATCCACTGTTGCTCAATTGGTCCAAACCTTAGAACAACACGACGCTATGAAGTACACCATTATTGTTGCTGCTACTGCTTCTGAAGCCGCTCCATTACAATACTTGGCTCCTTTCACTGCCTGTGCCATTTCCGAATGGTTCAGAGATAACGCTAAGCACGCTTTGATTATCTACGATGATTTATCCAAGCAAGCCGTTGCTTACAGACAATTATCSTTATTGTTGAGAAGACCACCAGGAAGAGAAGCTTACCCAGGTGATGTTTTCTACTTGCACTCTAGATTATTAGAAAGAGCTGCTAAGATGTCCAACGCTAACGGTGGTGGTTCTTTAACCGCTTTGCCAGTCATTGAAACCCAAGGTGGTGATGTCTCTGCTTATATTCCAACCAACGTTATTTCCATTACTGACGGTCAAATTTTCTTGGAAGCTGAATTATTCTACAAGGGTATCAGACCAGCTATTAACGTCGGTTTATCCGTCTCCAGAGTCGGTTCCGCTGCTCAAGTTAAGGCCATGAAGCAAGTTGCCGGTTCCTTGAAGCTTTTCTTGGCTCAATACAGAGAAGTTGCTGCCTTCGCTCAATTCGGTTCTGATYTAGATGCTTCCACCAAGCAAACCTTAACCAGAGGTGAAAGATTGACCCAATTATTAAAGCAAAAGCAATACTCTCCATTAGCTGCTGAAGAACAAGTTCCTGTCATTTACGCTGGTGTCAACGGTTACTTGGACAAGTTACCACTTGACAAGATTGGTCAATTCGAAACCGATTTCTTAGCCTACTTGAAGGCCAACGAAWCCGAAATCTTAGAAACCATCAAGACCAAGGGTCAATTATCTAAGGAATTGTTAGCCAAGTTGAAGTCTGCAACTGAAACCTTCGTTGCCACTTTCTAAATAAATTTATGAAACGTTCATGTTAAAGCTACACTTTTTTTATTTATTTAAAAAAATTATTTATTCCTCTATACTATATTTATTTTTATGATGAAATGAAGATAGGTGAAACAGATTCACTTCATATATACTATTCTATGTATCTAATTTCTTCTCCTTTATTCTCCTTCATCCAAACAAGCCTTGGACTTACACCATGGCATGTCATATTTTTCATTCGCGTTGTGAAATGTTGATTTCACCGATATAAAGAGCTAGCTAATGTTGAAGTTATTGCATAAAACATTGCCACATTGACCACAATGTCCTCTTTGACGCCACAAATACACGGAGTAAATGACTCCTTGCCGCACAAAATAGACAATGATGAGTTGTATCGTCGATCCTCTCAATATAGGTTATGGTCGTTCAACAAGGGCGAGTTAACGGATGTGAGGGTTCAAGTTAATCTGAAAGGACAAAGCACGTTCAAGAAACGAGTACAAGCGCTGGGTGACGACCAAGTGATAATAAAGCAGTATGTGGAACAAGAAAATAGGTTTCAACATTTGACTGTTGATGAAGAATACAAAATTGTTGTCTATTTTGCAAGAAAATGTTTTGAGTTATCGAATTTCTTCAAATTCTCATCGCAGGTCAGGCTGACGTCCATCAACTTTCTGTTCAAGTTCTACTTGACTCACAGTGTCATTGAGTACCCACCTCAGCCCATCATGTACACTTGTTTGTTTTTGGCAGCCAAAAGTGAGAATAACTTTCTTGGTATAAACAATTTTGCCAAAGCGCTACCTAAAACCACACCGGAAAGTATATTGCAATATGAGTATTTGCTATTGGATACAATGAAATTCACGTTGATGGTTCACCATCCATTGAGACCACTGTATGGGTTTTTTTTGGATATCCAGAGTATATTGGTGAAGTTGGATTTCAACAGACTGTGCAAAGATTATGAAACCAGTAAGAAAATCATCAACGAGTCCATCTTCAACGATGTCCAATTTCTCTTCACGCCGCCGCAAATTGCACTGGCAGCGTTTTTCATTGCAGATGACATTGTTTGCATGAGATATCTAATGAGGAAGTTTGGCGTGAAAAGAAAGCAGATGTTGGAGAAGATGAATGAACATGAGACGGGTGAAAAACCAGAAACCCCAGATGGTGTACCACATATCAAACAAGAAAAGGTGGAAGCCATCAGTGATACCCAAAAGGAAGATCCTGCCATAGGACAATCTGAAGAAACCAAGCTAGACCCACAAACGGAGCTGAACAATGTCATAGATGGGGAAACCACGACGCCGGAAATCGAAGAGAGAAAAGAGTTGACGCCTCTGCAAAAGTATGAAAAGCTTATGGATGTTGTTAAAGAATGTGCTACGATGATGAAAAATGTCATGAATCCAACGGTTGAAGAGGCGAAAAACATTTCTCTCAAAGTTCATTTTTGTAATGATCCCGTCAAGTATTTCCAAAAGATGACTCGTGTCGAAGCAGCTAACGATGCTGCCAGAGATGCCGGCGCTGTTGCGGCTAAACAAGTGGTTGCCGAACAAATCAAACGAGAGCATGAATCAATTGAGGAATCCGACCCAAAAAGAGTAAAGGTAGAATAGTAGYACCTACRGGTTSAATAGKAGCACCTACRGGTTGAATAGKAGCACCTACAGGTTGAATGATGAATTTTACCCAAGCTTTCGAATACACAGGCAAATCATGGACATTGCAAGAGTCTTGGACTAAGTTGACAGCTAYGTCTTACAACGCTATTTTCACMCGCTGCWTCATKCTAGGAACAATTTTACATTTACTTTTATACATGCTGTGTGTGTAGATATATATATAAGTTTTAAATGAGTTGAGGTACACCGGTCATCTTTTCCTTTATGTTTCCCATATGATAGCAGGTAYGGTTTTCRGAATCAACGAGGACAACATTYTGGGTAAAAGAGGAGGAACCTCCTCTGGATAAATTGTATCTCACATTACCTATTTTCATTGTGATTTTACCAGAYTTATGAATTCTTATACTGCCCATCAACCCACCCACGTTGGTTTCATTCAGAGGTAAGGAAGACGGCAACTGCACAAAAAACAATCCGTTATCATCRTCAAGCTTCACCTGCTTCAGGGAGTTTGCCAAGGTTTGGTAGTCGTTCTTCAAAAATTGCTGTTCTTGCTGTTCTTGGTAATCATTAATCTGGAATATATCYTCTTCGTTTTCTGGTTGTTCTTCAGAAATTGGAGGAGTTGGTTGTCTGGAGTCTGGGAATGGCGCTGGTGTTGGTTGTCTTGTGTTGGGTTCACTTGGTATAATTGAAGTTTCTCTGTGGAATTCCGTCTTGATTGTTTTATCTTTCTTTGGTTCTTCGCCATACTCATGGTGYTCGATTCTTTCTGCTCGGACGGGAAACAAAGAGGCGTCGATGCTATCCAGATCAACTCCRTCCCTATTCTTGTTGAACGAGTTGCTCATATCAATTGCATTTTCATCCAGATCCGATTCATCGTCATCAAAATCGTTGGACAAAGTTCCATTGGCTCCATTTTCGGTTTTGACAATACTTTTTTTRTTTTTCAATGCATTTTGGRACTTGAGCTTTTCCAGCAACGGGTTATGCACCTGATTGGTGTTTGAGGACGACGACCCATTTCCCACATTACCCAGRGAAATGGTACCTTCTGCCAAGGGGCCCGACATGACCAGGGTTCCATTTGGTTTCCTTTCCATTGGCTTTCTTGCTGTATTCATTCGACGCTGCGATTTTTCCGCCATCTTATTAACGCCGGGCTTGTTGATTGTTGCAGATGCATTGTCTCTGTCTTCTTTGGATCTCCGGCTGACTGCCTTAGGCTTAAATTTCAACGACGGTTTGGCACCTGTTGAAGGCCCGCTGAGACTATCTAATCTTTTGGACATGTGAAACTTTTCCAACTTTCAATTTCCACCACTAATCACGTTTTCCTAACCAATTTCAATTTCAACCTGGACTGAGCTGAGCTGAGCTGAGCTGAGATGGACTGGTTTCTAATTCAAGCAGTTCCGATCCAATGTGACAAATGATGCGTTTCAAAAGCACTAATCACACTTTCCATTTCTTGCACAACAAAAAAAAATATATTCTCACCTTGACAATTTTTTCTACTCAGACCCGCWTCGAATTCGCTGGGGAGCGGGGAGCTGAGAGTGAAGGAATTCGCTGGGGAAAAATTCGTGGGAGCATTAACATTCTGATTTGCGTGGAGAACAACACACTTTCATCAAGTGGCAAAGGGAAGATATGATGGTTGTTTGAAAATGTGAAAAGAAGGGATATGTCTTTACTAAATTTAATGATAAATGCCAAATACTAATGCAAGAAATACGTAGAAACCACGTCTCTGAACGGGAGATCGAAATACAATACGTTACGTGACACGATACGTGACACTGTACTTGACACTGTACTAACCACCAAACTATCCACCAAACTATCCACCAAACTATCCACCAAACTATCCACCATACTATCCACCATACTATCCACCATACTATCCACCATTCTAACTACCATTCAGTATGACATGCAAAGCCACGACAATGCACCAATGTTACCAAACAGTATTGATACATGCATTCTTGTGTGTTCCGACAACCAGATATTCTTTGAAATTAGAAAAGAGTCGTATTCGTCTACATATATCTGCATCTACAGTGCAATACTCCAATGGATATTGATCAATCTTGAAACCCTTCGTTAGTCAACTACATTTCCCACTCACTCACTCACTCATAGAAGCAACTGTCTGCACCATCTTGGATAAATCACTGCGCTGGTGGCTCCCGCTGGTGGCCCCCGCCCATTGTTGCCGTTGCTCMCGCTGCTCCCATTTTCCCCAGTAAAACTCACTGCCCGGCGCCCAGACAAGCGTTCCCATGGCGCGCACGAAATAAAATTTGACAAAATAAATTTTTTTCTCTGATGTAGTGAAAAGTAAAGTGCTGAAATATTTCGGTTTTGCTGTGTTTTGGTGAATATTGGTGGATATTGGTGGAAAGTGGACCAAGTGGAGATTGTTTTTCAGTATTGAGTCTCAAAAAGTTGCAAAATGGCTAGGGAAAGAGAAATAGAGGATGAAGATTACGGAATGGATGAGATTGATGCGTACACAGCATCCAGAAGACAGAATCTGCTCAGACAGGCTGGCTTGCAAGATAGTGATGGAGAGGATAGAGATCCAAGACTGAACGATGTGTCAGACGAAGAAGCCATTAAGGGAGTGATGGAAATTGATACCAACCCGGATATTGAGAAATACAAAAAGAAATTGAGTGGTCCTTTGGACGATTCCGATGAAGAATATTTCCGTAATGTCAATGGTGATGAGGATGAGGCTGAAGAAGGATGGGGTAGAGACCTCTATGGTGCAGATGAAGCTGAAGGAGAAGATGATGAACAGCTGCTGGAGCAAGAAGCGCTCAAAATGCAGAAAAAACACATGGAAGACTTGAACATGGAAGATTTCATGTTGGATGAGGTGGAGGACTGGAAATCCAAAGACGAGAAGCCAAAACAGAAGGAGAAAGTGGTACAACAGGACTTTGATAAAATGATTTCAATGGCGGACCATAAAAGTCGAGTCAAGATCATCAGCAAAAAATATCCTGAATACATACCGCTGATAAATGAATTCAAAAGCCTGAAAAACACCCATCAAGCCTTGAAATTGGAGACAGATGATAAAGTGAAAAAGATCCAATTCAAGGCTTTGAGCTTATATCTTGCTTCCATAGTGGCGTATCTGGGTATTTTCTCTTCGAAAATCCACCAGGGAAACTCAAACGCCAGCATGAAGGATGAAGATGTCATGGTTGGAATTTTGAGTTCCAGAGAGGTTTGGAGACAGGCCCAAGAATTGCAAGATAACGTAGCTGACGAAAGTGTTTATGTGGACGCAAACTCGCATCTAGAACAAAATTCCGAACAAGAGGCCTCCGAAGGCGATGACCAAATGGATTCAGATAGCAATGAAGATGACATTCCTCAAACACAAAACTCAGGTGATTTATCAGATGACCAATCGCAATCGCAATCATCGCAAGACGAAGACAGTGAGGAAGATGAAGAATCCATCGATTTCGGCAAACTCCGTGAAATCAAACGTAAAGAACCTCTCAGCAGTGTTTTGGATAGCGTTGATATCGAAGAAAAGAAGAACCGTAGAAGAACCCTTGGTTTCTACACCTCCAAGGTGGATAAAAAGAATAATAACATACACAGAGATGTTGGTGGTGATATGGATTCTACTTATCTGGCCAAAGACCAGGAAGCAGCTGCTTCCTCTGATTTTGGTACGCAGCAAGAAGTTTCCAAACCAAGAGACTTCAGAGATAAGAGAGGTTCCGGCAGAGGAAGAGGCGGTAGAGGAGGCAGAGGGGGAAGATATGCCTCCAGGGGCAGAGATAGAGGAAGATCGGCGAGATATTGATCTCCGTCGTCTGGCCACTTCAGAAGTAAAGAACGTTTGTAGGTTTAAATACCAACTATTTGTAAAATAAAAATTTCCTAATTAGGGAACGCTGTCTGACTTTTTCGAGGTCTGAAAAAAATAAATTTTTCAGTTTTCGTGAAAAGTAGCTAGAGAAGTATTTGATATGCCTGCTAGATAGATTTGTTTTCTTGGGATAACAAAGTGTTGACCAGGAATGTCGGAAAATAAGTCAGCTACAGTGAATAAAGAAATACCCGTTTCATTTGATTTGGGACTATTGGCGGTATACGATCCCCAACCATTGGACCATCTTCAAGTGAGCGATGCTAGTAAAAAAGAAAAGTATCTCAAGGATATCACCAGAGACAACGTCCAGTTGCTGATCAACCAGATTCTTTCTCTTCCATTGCAGAAGAAAGAAAACCTCACATTGGTTCAATTGCCAGAACCTATTTTCAAGCTTCCAAGAGAAAAGTCGATTCCTAAACCAAGAGAGCCAACCAAATGGGAGAAGTTTGCATCCAAGAAGGGTATTCAAAAGAAAGGAAAGGAAGGAAAGCTGGTTTACGACGAAGAGACCAAGCAATGGGTCAACAAATGGGGTTACAAGGGTATTAACAAGAAGATCGACAACCAATGGGCTGTGGAATACGAAACTCCAAAGGCAAACGAAGACGAAACCCAACTTCTTGACCCAAGATCTCTGTCCAGAGAAGAGAGAAAGAAGATGGTCCAGAGAAATTTTGCTCAACAAAAGAAAAACAGAACCAAATAATTTGGTGTCGATGAAAACAACTGCTCCAATGCTTGAAAATCGCAAGAGTCTTCGATTCATCAATTTTCCATATCTATATGTGTGTGTGTATATTATTTCTTTTGGCTACTTTATATAATCTTATAGTCATATATAAACAATTTTCCGAAATACCAAACCTTTTCTTTTTTTTATTTTCTTGTCAATAGAAGGAAGATATGTGATTTTGAMACTATTTTGGAGAGTATRGTGGAACATCTAAACGCCAWTTTCATTTTCCCCCCGTCAAACTTTGCATTATCCATGGAATATATAATCATAAAGAGATATCATTAGAAGGAYTTGATTTTGTAAAAGATAAATCMGTTGCAAGTGGCTTGTTTTGCGTGAACTTGCTTTCTGATTATCCGACAGACAAYCACACCAACACTACRTTGACGAGCCCCRAAAATGGAGGCTCATCRATCTAASGCTAATCTCACCATCGATATTTGCACCTGGTAAAACTTGACAATGGTTTTTTTCTCTTTAGAATCTGTGCCACACCACCCAAAATTAACTAAAAAATTGAATCGAKWGCAGTTTKTATCTTGTCCACCTTTCACTTGTAGAAGMAAATGGGTCTTTTTCCATGAATGCACACCATGTGTAGCCATCATTTTAGGACAGTTGCACCGCCACTTTGTGGCGGCGCAGTGAAAAACACTAATCAGAAGGTGTTTTYTTCTATTTTTCATCAATAACTCTACGTCTCTCCTATCRCAGCASACATGGATACGGTGCAATTAAATGTATTGGATACACTTTTACAACATTGTCAGCAGGGAGAAAGAGTGAGTTCCCGGAAAATTTTTAACCAACTTCAGTCGCATCTGAATATTCAGTTCGAAGGTAAACAACGAATCAAGGTGAAAAAATATATAAAGAAGGCATGTCGAAAACAGACGGAGAAACTGGCAAAGGACAAGCTTGATTTTGAAAGGGGGAAGCAAAATCTGTACAAATTACGGCTTTTTCAGGCCGAAAAAAAGATTGAACGAAAAAAATTCAGCCACAAACTTTATGTCACTAAGGTTTGTCCGGGATCAACACATGAACCACCGCAGCCCGTTTTGAAGGATGCAATGATCTCCGAAAGAAACATCTATCGGGAAATGGTCCAATCCATTGAGGAGAAAAAAATGAGGTTAGATCCCGATTTCAATCTTTGGCATTTCAAAGCACCTAGAGAAATGTTGAAGCAACGACGTATAGCCATCAGATTGCTCAAGGACGCTGGGAAGAACACCACCTTCGAAGACTCATTACACACCTTCCGCCGTGACTATATCTACAACTTWAGTAGTGAGATGCAGCAGTTCATGAATGTGAAGCTTCCAYTAACTGTGACGGAGATTATATATTGCATRTGTGCCTATTTTCTGGACCATGGGTTCTACAAGAATGGCAACAAAGCCGATCTCATATTGCGGGACAGGATTCTGATTCTGAACCCACCACAGAYCGATTTTTTCACCTTCAAGGACGTTTTCAAGTTGGCTGCCCAGCATTTGCGGGAACGGGTTGGATACCTTGATAAAACAAACAAGAGATTGTATTTCRACGGCAAAGAGATTCCCCAAGAATTGTATTTCCAGTGAGTTTGCGCTTCTGCCTCCTCTTTCWTCTACTATTTATATACCCTTGTATCACATATCATCTGCCAACATTGATTGATGTTGCATTTTTGCATAACTTTGCTGTTTYTTGCAACAACTACAAGCTTGCAACAAATTTTGCTACCCATGGATACATATTCGCAGCCCGGAATAAATTTCAGCTCAGCTCAGCTCAGCTCAGCCGTTGCTTGACTTTACTATAAAAGGTGAGCTAGAGTTTGTTGCTCGATATTCTGTTTTTGTCCTTCTTTCTAAGYAGTTTCGGAGCCAGGATGGAATATAGAGGGACCAGTTTTGAGGAATTTGCTTTGGAAGAGTACATTCGTGTACAATTGCTCTTTGATGAGTCGTTCAAATACATGAAGGTTGCCGAGTCGCCCCGAATTGGACAAAATGCGCCGCAAGCCAGTACAGGGAGTAGTAAGTCGATATTTCACAAATCTAGTTCTCTCATGAAGCACTTTGCCGAATCTTTGAGTAGTATCAGCACATTCAATTCCTTTGCGCTTGACTCCGATTTCAAAGGTAACATTGTGAAATTTTACGCCATAAATAAGGAAGGTTTCAAAGCCTTTAACCCAGAAACACTGCTTGCTTCGTTTCAAAAATACTTGATAGCACACCGAAACTTAGACACTTTGCAGTTAGAATACTACTTGCAATGTGTACAGATGATAGATATGCTTCTGGTGCTGAAAACATCAAGCTCGGAAAAAACCACCTTGTTGAATCTAAGAAATCAACTTTTGAGCAGCTCTTTCCTTCAATTACCGGAAATCTCGGATTCCAAACTAAAAGTGGCAATATGCAAATCATTCAATGTTGAAATGGATAGTCTGGATAACAAAATTGACAAATTAAAATACACAGTGTCCAAAGAAATGGCAATCATTCATTTGAAAAACGCCGATAATTTATTATCAAATGCATATAAACCTTCTGACTTTGAAAAACGTGAAGCTTATCAAAACTGGCTATCTAAATCCCAAAATCTAGAAAATGATCTAATCAATATGTTTTCAAACAAAATTGTCGATAAGATGTCATTGCCAAATCGTCCCATTTTACCTAATCAACTAGATGATATTGTTAAATTACTGATTGCTATTTCAATTGACTCGAATTCTTCTTTCTTTGAAGGACTTGTAAAATGTATGCAACTGTGGCAGGTAAATCCGTTTAAAATCCAGTCTGAGTTTTTTGATGTTGCAACACACACGGGATCACATATTAATCCAGAACTAGTTGAACGAGCCTGCAATCTTTCATATATTGCAATGCCATTTCAAACACAATTTCTTGAGTGGCCCTTGGAAGAGAAAAAAAGCTTTTTGAAAACAGGAATGAAAGTTTACAGAGAATCAATTGGTGATATTCGGCCTTTTTATGGCTCATTTTTTGAAGATCAAAAAAGTTTTACGACGGTTTTATCATTTCTTAAATTATTAAGACTAAATTTACAGACCATCAAGCCAGAAATTGTTGATCAATTGGTTTTGTGCATAAATGATAGACTTGAATCGTATCGGAAAAAATCAAAAATCATAGGAAAACTCACAATTGATGGTGTTGTTCAGTATTTGTCTTATATTTTGAGGGACATTAATCTGCTTTCCAATTGGAAGTTCAATAACAAAGATTTGAATCTCACGTTTCAAATATTCGAAACGGCCTCAAAAATTATAATGACACCTGCGCTTGAGATTTTGAAAAGCTTTATTGGCATTCTGAAACAAAGTAATTTTGATTTGTCAAGCCAAACAGAATCAAAGGCCAATTTTGGATCATTTATTGATATTGTCAATAAATTGAAAAGTCAAACTAATTTCAAGTATAACTTCCAAAMTGAAATTTATGATGATTTTTACAGAATGGTCATTTCTTGGAATGATGAAATGCTGAGTAAAACAAAGGTTATCATTGCAAATGACAATTTTGAAAGATTGGATGGTTGCTCGTATTCTGCYAGTATACAAAATCTGATATTACTTTTAGAAAGCTACATTAAGCTACTTGATAGCTTCAAATGGAGTGATGAAAATCAATTATCTATTTTAAACCTGAAACTATACCAAAATATAATTAATTCAACAAAATATTATCATGCTTCCATTGTTGACATTATGAACAAAGGTGTGAGTGAGAATAATACTTTGAAATTCATTTGCATGAACAATTTATATAAGCTTTCAGAGTTTTTAACCTCCTTAGAAAAAAGTGCACAAGTCCAAAATATTTCCAAGTATCTGGTCGTGAATTCCAAAAACTATATCAATAAAARGAATAAATACGTAGCAATACTTATTAAAAATGGTGAAAACATTGAAAACTCCAAGGGAGAACCATTGAGCACAAGTGTACGACTTTCGGGCTTACTCAATGCGAATACAAGAACAATTTTGGCGGATCATAATCCAGACTGGCTGGAAGAGTTTAATATTCTAGTTAAAGGTGATACACAGATGCAAATTTTGAAACTTCAATTAATTAATGAGTCTAGTGGTCATGTATATAAATCAATTGACTACAAGGTATCACTGAAAAATGAAACATTGGTGAAGAATCAAAATGAAAAACTATTATTGAAACCTAAAAGTGGTGTTTTAAATATATCTGTCAATGTTGATTTTGAAAAGAATGATCCATTGTTTTATATATTGAATAATAAGAGTGACGTTGATAACTCCATTGAAAGAGCAGTAAATTCCGTGATTGAAAAATATATTACCAAATTYAAGGAAATTTTTACAATATCATATCTCCAGGCCTCGTTAGCTGCAAACCCCATCAGATCTGAAAACAATTATATGAAACTACAAGATCCAATCATAGACTCTTTGATTGGAGATTTCCARACTAAAATAATTCCTACAATTTATAATAATTTGGAAACCAAATTTTTTGATGCAATCATAGGGAAATTCTGGCTAAAAATTTTGAAAATAGCWGAGAATCTCTTGTTACCTAGAATATCGGTGATTCATTACAAAATGGATTTGAGGCARGATTCATCGCACAAAGCGGGAAATATTTTCAATGCTTCCGTGCATCAAACCACTCGTGAAGAATTAATTCGAGTTGTTGAATGGTGTTACAAATTCAGARCTATGCTTGACATTCCAGACATGATATTGCAGAATGAGTCTTTGGACAAGCCTTTCAAAGAGTTCAACGATATCAAGCGTTTATTTCATYTTTCGGAAACTGAATTRAAGAAACAATATGAAACTGATTGGAACCACCTCAACAAGAATTTAATGAAACGCTTAACACGTGGAGTTAAATACAATCGAAACCTTTGGAACGAAAAACAAAAAGACAAGGAACTGGTTTTACGGGTGCTTCTTACCAAGCCAAATGGTTTCAAGTACGTGAAAAAGGTTTTAGAGATGGAAACACGTTTCGAGAGAACTGTAAAAACAGAGTCTGAAGTGGCATATTTGCAACAATTTCTTTGAAAATGTCTGCATACATAATAGCAATTTGCTGCTTCCTTGTTTGTGTTTGGTTGCAATTTTCAAACCTAGCTACAAACTTTTCAAACCTAAACAACGTTAAAAGAAAAAAAARGAMC
>BCGC01000010.1:35211-162539 GCA_001599115.1 Pichia sorboxylosa | reverse complement strand
AGGCCAACGAATGTACCATTTGATAGAACCAGTCTACAGTCGGTATCTAGTAAGGAAAAGGAAGGCAAAGGGATGAAATCAGTTTCCGGTGGAATAACGAAAAACTCAAACTCCAAGRGGATGAACATAGAACTAACTAAAACAAACACAACCTTATCCGACACAAATATYATCCCRAGATCAAAAATTGGACTTACACCGAAATCTTCTTCGTATGCAAATTATGAAGAGTATGAACTAGCTTTAGAAATTGAGCATGCTTCAACTAATAGAAAGTTGACAGACTTGACATTCATCAGTGGAGGATCTTCTAAATCAAATAAGTATAAAAGAAAAATGGGAACAATCAATTCAATGAGACCCTTGATGGGCAAATCGTTAGCCGTTGGGGTGGAACAAGTTGCAATCTACCTAACGTCAGATGGCACTGTGATTTCGTTTTTTGAACATTCTGCAATGGACATTGAAAGAGCTATTTTGTCAAGATTGAGTGCAGATTACACCATTCTAAGAGAAACATGTGATCCTTCGATTTTATTTCATTCTCTATTGGATGCAAACGTTGATTTGCTGTATCCCATCATAACTGCTTACAGCAGGATACTTAATGAAAAGGAGTTGGAAATATTGACTGCCTCCTTGCCTGATTTACAGCATACCCAGGAATTACATCTAATGTTGAATGAGTTGAGTATATTGAGAAATTCGATGCTACCTGTATCTTCATTGATTCAGCAGCTAAAAGACTTGTCGGTGGATCCCAAAACGAAACTAATCGATGAAAGTTGCAAACTGTATTTATCGGATATTAGTGATCATATTTTGGCGTTTATTGATGAGATTGATAGTATGAAATCAACAATTGAAAATYTGATTGATTTGATTTTCAATACATTGAGTGTTGAAACAAATAATTCCATGCAACAATTAAGTTTGGTGACAGTTTTATTCTTGCCTTTAACTTTCTGGGCAGGATACTTTGGTATGAACTTTAAAAGCTTTGGTAATCTTGATCACAACGTCTCATTCTTTTGGAAACTTGCTTTACCATTCACAGTTTGTATGATGGTGCTGGTGATGAGAAATAGTTGCTGGAGATTTGTGTTGGTGGTTAAAAGATTGGTTCTTAATAGTGTGAATGAAATGCAACTCTTACTTTCAGGCACCAATAACGAAAATATACCCTACGTCAGAAGGAGAGACAGAAAAATGGGTCCTAAGGTGCCTCCAATTAGGTTTAGAAAACATGAATAGACAATCGATAAGTAAATGATATTCTTGTAAAATATGTATAATAAATAATTGTTGTATAAAAAGATTTAGATATGTCGTAGAAAAGTAGAAATTGACCAAGTCTAAAATAGAGTGTAGAAGATTATTGGTATAGTTGAAAATAGAAAAACCCCAAACAAAAACAAAGACAAAAACAAAAACAAAAACAAAAATTAGAAAAAGAWAGCAGGAAAATTGTATGCGTGTGATTGTTGTTTCAATTGATTCAAAGGAGGAAACTGTGTTTAGAGATCAAAATAAAAAAAAAAAAAAGTTCTTGTTTTTTTTTTTTTTTATTTGCAAACAATCAACAGAAACAAATTCAGTGTTTTGCTTAAAAGTATAAGTTATTGAAATTTAAAATTGAACTCCTGGGTTGGATTCGACCAAATGTTATCAGAAACTTGATCAAAAGAGTTGATGAAAGAGTTGTTGTTTAAACTGATAGTAGACTCAAACAAAGAATTCTTGTTGAAGGTAGTGTTGATTGACGATTCATTAATTGAAGGCTTGAAAGTCGATGCATTGGCAAACGACTGGTTGAGTGATTGATTGATATTGGACTGACAAGGAATTGAAATTGGGTCTACTGTGGAAGARCAATTCATAAAGGTGGCAGGCAAATTATGATCGGARAAGTTCAAAATATCAACATTGCTGACGTTTTGGGGAGTAATTGTATTATCAAACTCATCAAACAAAAAGACACCGTCATCAACCTGTTCAACTTTGTTGTTGTTAGCATTGAGGTCATCAGTTTTGATTTGAGAGTTGCTGGTGTTTGAATACAGACTCGAAACTTGGATTTCAACTTCCTGATCAACTGTGAATCCATTTTGAAGACCAGCATTTGCCAACTTGTATAAGGAAATCAAATCTCTATTAATTAATAGCTCATCAACAATAAAATCAAAGCAGGTGGARCTGATATTTGGGTAGAAATCGTATAGGAAAAACTTCGAGTTGACAAAGTTGGWGTAGTTTTGATCGTTAAGTGAAGCTCTTCTGAAGGGACATCTATTGAATAAAGTGAACAAGAGAGTGATTGCAATTGAATAGACATCCACCTTTTCAGCCAAATAGAAATCGACATCGGCTACCTTTTTCAAAGCTTCAGGTGCCATATATTTTTCGGTTCCCACATTAAAATCGTGGCATCTTTTCAATTTAGTAGACAAGCCCCAATCGCATAATTTGATGGTTCCATCATGCATCAGCAGAACATTTTCTGGTTTGATATCTCTGTGATAAATACCTAACGAATGACAATAGCTAATGACTTCAAAGAGCTGGTTACACAAGTTGGCAAACGCAAATTTGTTAGTCTGGAAAGACATTCCCAAAGGTGTTTTATTATGAATGGCATCATATAGGTCTCCAGAATCCGCAAATTCCAGAACCAGAATAAAGTACTTTTTGGTTTCAAAGTAATCGAGCAATTGCGTAATGTTTTTRTGACAACCAAGGGATTTCATGATGTTGATTTCATGGCTAGCCATATTGGAAACACCCGTGACGGATTTCTTCATGGCTTTAATGGCTACTTTATTGTTTGACAAAACGTCGACAGCACATGTGACCTTACCAAACGATCCGACCTGCAGATTACTGACAAAGGAGTATCTGTTGTTGAGCAACGCCAAGCCTTTTTGATACTGCAAATAATTATCTAATGACGACTTGTATGAGTCGTTGTTGACGCTGGCCATCAAGCTGGATGATGCAACATTAACCGTAGATAACATACCTGGAAGCCTGTGAACGAAAAAAGTCGAGCCAAATTCACCTGGAAACAACCACCAAAATTAAGTACCGATAAACACACCGACACAAATGCTAAACACAAAAGAGAAAAAGGACCTTCAAACGCTGCARCTGTTGCAAACGGACCGAAACCACTCACTAACACTAGCCTGAACACCGAAGGAATTCACTCCACTGTAGAAACCAAAAGAAACAGAAGGACTTATAAGAGAAGAAAGCAGCAGCCTCCGAGGGCAAATGTTCTTTCCTGAGATTAATGACTCTTGATAAGAGCTTGCGCGATAACAGCGCCGCCCCAAATTTGGATCTCCATGTCAAATTATCGTGGTGTGAGTAATATCCACTATGGCTGACTGAGTCACGCGACACTCGGAGAGAGGAGAAATGKCGCTCCGAATTAACATGTGCGGCCGGTACCGGAGTTGAAATTGGGGCACTTTTTTGCGCAAACAAACGTGACTGCATTTTTGTGGAGGAGTTTGTGGCGCAGCCGGCCTTTCGGAGGCTCAGCAGAGRTCTGCATCCAGGAGTACTTGGATAAACGAGTTTCTCTGTAGCAGGGAAAACCTCGGTATGAGTTGCCCTGCAAAGATGCAATAAAGTATGTATAGATGAGACCTGTTTGCAATTTTTCCGGTTTTCTAATTTGTTTCGACGTATTTTATCCGGGAGAGGAGAAATAGGTCTCGAGTTTTTCCGGTTGAAGAGACAATATTAGTGCTTTTATGTGTTGATTTTTCCCGCCGAGAAAAGTTGGTCCTTAAGGTAGTATAAAACYGATTTATGGTATACAAAGGAACTGGACATTGTGTAGGTTGTAGTTGCTGAAAAAAAACTCTAATTTTAAGAATTAAACATTGCTATTATAGCACAGGAAACTGTTGCTATTTTGGATTTATGATTTGCTTCTCAAGGCGCTGTTTTCAAATGCTGAGATTGCTGAGGKTGTTGGGGAGATTTCTTTTGAGGTAATGTTTCCACATTTTCCTTCTTTTATATATATATGAGTTTTAAGGATATATATATGCTAGTAGAAAAAAAAACCCCAAAAAATCAATTTTGAATTTTTTTTTTTCTGTGATCTTTTAGGTTATTTTATGACGAAATATTACCATTTTGTAAAACAATGAAGTTCAAGAAAATCATTGAAAGTCCTGAAGGCGTTGGCTTGTGCAAACTTTGATTACTCCATAGCCAAATGCTCCATGGTGTATCCTTTATTGAATTTTCTTTAATTTCAAATCTCAAGTTTCAAAATACTTGAAGCGTGATATTTTCAAGAAAAAACCAATTAGGTATTTCTCAAAAAAAAAACCCAAATAATTTTAACTTAATATCACAACATATTTGTCTCATTTTGGTATGATGTTGTATACAGTGAAATATCTCACTTCTGACTTAAAGGAGCCAATAAATAGGGTTTTTTTATTTATTAGCATTAAATTCCAGTTTTTCCCCTAGTAAAACGGTGAACTTAGTTGCAATTATTAATCTACTTATACAAATTGATATTTTATCATCAATAACAACAACCACAATGGTTTTTAGTCAAAAACATCCGATATAGTGTAACGGCTATCACGGTCCGCTTTCACCGGGCAGACCCGGGTTCGACTCCCGGTATCGGAACTTCTAAGCCTGGTTAGCTCAATCGGTAGAGCGTTTGACTCTTAATCAAAAGGCTGCGGGTTCGACCCCCGCATCGGGCTTATATTTTTTTCCATCTTTCGACCTAAGTGTTCATTTTCGCGTCTTGATGGTTCAAATGTTTTTGCCTTTATTACGCGTGATATTGTCGTGAACAAAGACTTGAAGAGTGATATCACTTGGTAGTAAACACAAACACCAACAGCAACACAAACTAGCATACAAACTAGCACACAAATATGGGTTTTAATGGACACGATGGAACAGGATACGATCACAACAGCTCATCGGGCTTGGCAGGTGGATTTGATAATAGTACTCATAACGCATATTCCCAAAATGAAAAATCATATAACAACGTGCARAAGATCACTCCTATTACCATCAAAATGTTGAATGATACTAAAATTGAAGGAGACGAACATTTTGTTTCCCATGGMTTGGATCTTTTCACAGTGCGATTTTGTGGGGTGGTGAGAGAAATTGACCAATCCAACGATCAGTACGACCTGGTTCACCTGGAAGATGGTACTTCGGACACCCGTATCAGAGTATGGTCCAACAACAATTCCAAYGACTTTGATGATGACTTTAATGGAGGTGATGCCTCAAATGAGGGGAATTTCTCGAACCCAGACTATTCTTCCAACGATTATGTCGAGGTTGTGGCATCTTTAAGAGAGTACGGTGGAAAACTCGAAGCTGCAACTCAATCCATCAGAAAAATCACAGACTATAAYGTTGTCACATACATATTATTGGATGCTGCCAAATCATATGTTGCGGGTAAAAACCYGGCTGCTAATTCTAACTCGAACGCTGCTGCTGTGGGTGGTGGTTCTGATTCTCTCTTTGTTCAAGATGCTCCTTCCTCCACTTCGGACGAAATCTTCCAGGCCATTACCACGYTGACCAAAACCATGTGCGGAGGAGTTCCAATCAGTTTTCTGGTTCAGCATCTCAACAAGCCTGAAGCTGAAATCAGATCTAATATTGCCGATTTGATTGATCAAGGTAAAATTTTCAACGGTAGTGACGATGAATCTTACTTGCCTTTATAATTACAATTATCCTTGATTAATGAGAGTGTTYCTTTTGTACTTTATTTAGTTTTAAACATATTGTCTACAATATTAGCCGACTTGGCAGCAAAAAACGATGCCCACAAATCATCATCATCAATGCTTTCTCCCTCGACTTTACTCACTTGCAAAACTTTTGTGAGTTCTTTGGCTTCTAATAGATCCTCATCTATTTTTATYTCAGCATCACCATCTCCATCASCATCTTCAAATTCTTCCGCTTCTTCATTTGACGGTAATTTTTCCTTTTTAACYACAGTTTTACGTACCTTAGCTGCTAAAAGCCTTTTTTTCGTACTCAAATATGAGATACTCTCTTCGATTGARTTCTCAATGATGAAATTCCAGACATTGGTTTCATTCTTCTGTCCGATTCTATGAATTCTACTAATTGCTTGTAGCTCAAAAGATAGATTAATCATAGGCTCACATAGAAATACATGCGCAGCATTGGTAAATGTCAATCCTGCACCTTGTGTAAAAATATTCATCAAAAAACATGTTATGCTCTTGTCAGTTTTGAATTTCATGATATTCTCATCTTTGTACTCATTTCCCTTGGTTCTATCATARAATGATTTGAATTTGATTCCCTCGAACTTAATTGCATTACCTAGAAATCTTAGAAAAGAATTCCAYTGGGAAAATATCAAAATTTGCACGTCRTCATCCTTTMGTTTCAAAAATTTAATTTGCCTTAATATCATGTTCACTTTACTACCATAATTATTTTTGAGCTTAATATTAGTAATTTCGTCCAGGTCTTCCASGGGCAAACTTTCATAAACAATTTTTAAATCTTTTTCAAATTTTCTCCTATTTTTCAATGAGTTAATTTTTTCCTTGTAATCATCATCCTCTCCCTCCTCCTCCTCCTCATCACCTTCTTCTTCYACAYCATCACCTTCTCTTAAAACYGAATGATCCCCTTCCACATTTTCTTCTATYACATTACCTTTTATACCACCCTGAGAATATGTGAAATCRTACAATTCGTTGCTTTTCAATACTTTTTGACACAGTGGGCAGGTTTTTTTATTTTTCATCCACTCAGACARGCAGTCTTTACAATATTTGTGGCCGCATAATGTTAAAGAACCAACTAAAATYCGATATCTACAAATGGCACAAACATCATCAATCGMTTCTCCATTTTCATCATTAACAATATTTCTGGAGGGATCAAGYGATTTYAAATAACTTAACCGAATYTCAAACGATTTGATCTGATCTTTGATTTTGTTGATTGCCTTTTTGTGCAGTTCTAAATCATCTAATGCTGATAAAAGTGGTGTTTCCTTCTTGGTTTCAGGACTATATCTGATCAAAGCATCTGATTTAATTTGTAAGGATTTGAAGAATACAATTTTAGAATTGAACAAATCATTCAATAGTTGGAAAACTTTGGTTCTAACATGATTCAAATTCATTTTCTGGCTTTTAAATTCACCCATTAATTCACCCGATATTTCTTTGAGTTTGGAAGAATATATACTACCATTGGTATATTGATCACTTTCAATACCCATTTCTAAAATTGACGTTTTCAAMGATTCACGAGGGGTTTTTGAGCCTCTGGGCATATAACATCTTCTCAAGTCGTCCAATTCTTTGAACAGTACATTTTGATTGGTCTCCCCTGGAAAYCCAGACACTCTTTGCATTTTAAATTTAAAGGAGTTCAAAGAATCTTCTACCGAATTGATAGCTTTATCTCTATCATCTAAAATCATACTTATCTGATCAATATATGTTTGCGCTTTATCTTGCAGAACTAAAGATTCTTCATACTCTAACCCAGTGCTTTGATCGGAATTATTTTTCACTCTCACCTTCTGCAATTCAATTAATTTGGTTATCCAAGTATTTATCAATGTTCCTTGTTGGTCTAGGTCTACTAAGTTTGCATTGAACCTTTTGACAATGAATGTACTGCCTAATGAGATACATGAAGCCTCCAATTTTTCCATGTTAATGGAATGAGATTTAATAAATGATATAACTTTTAGTTTCTCTTTRTTTTCTTTATGTATAATGTTACCTTCATCATCAAAAATTGGTATTGATAGTTCACTGACAAATACGCTGTGGTAATCTTTTACCACAGACAACATTTTTTCAATCATTTCATCGACTTTTGTCAACGGCTCAATTAGAATTTCATTTAATAGCGTTTCAGCTTTGTCATAGTATAATTGCTCCCTCTTATAATGGTATTYATCTTCCGAAGTCAAATTTTCAACATCAATCAATTCCTTTTCCTCATTATTCGTTTCTAATAGCATTTGTTCTTCAGTTATCATTTCATCAAATGTTTCAGGAATCTTGCTCATAGGTCTATAATGTTGATAGTGAGCTGAGGCAAGCATAAATGTCGCTTGATGTAAATATTGCAGAAAGTAAGATTTTCTTTGCTTTTGAATCGTTATATTTGATTTTTCTTTCAACTCATGCAGAACACCTTTTAATTCATCGATTACCGACTYAAATGTTATAACTGATTTAGATGGTTCTCTTAGAAATTCATATATTTTGCCAATGTTAATAGTGTCTCTAATGTAARCTCCAAATGTTGAATAATATTCATCTTCAACTTTATATGTAAGATCTTTCAAAACATCATCCAATGTACCCATCAGCAACGAATTTTCCATTTTATTACTTTTATGATTAGCACCCATGAAATTTTGATCTTGTGATCTATCCATAATATTATTTGCCATTAATGCGTGACAGCAAACTTTTCTTAATTTATTGCTCCARTTTCTCATTCCTATTCTTGTTTTATCTAGGTCAAAACCTTCAAATGATGGYTCACCATTTTCATTTAATCCCACCTGATTCAAAAAGTTTTTRAATAAGTTTGCGTAGTTGTCACTTTCAACTGTTGTAAATGGTGTCTTAAGCATTACTCTTTTTTGATTTGGTAGTTTGACTTGATCACCAACCATTTCTTTGGTATGTCTAATACATTTGTCTAAAAATGTTCGATTGAAAATATTCGTTGGTAAATTTTCCCATTCTTCACTCGATATTTGATCCAATGGATAGCATCTAAGTGATCTAATCAGAGAGTGCAAATCTTTCAAATTTTTTCTTATAATTGTACCTGACACACACCAGGTATGAACTCTTGGTAAAATTCTTAAAAAATGAGCAACTCTAGATATATTTTCACTTGCTAATTGTGCTTCATCGATTACAATTCTATAAAATTCAAGCAGCATTAGTGGTGAGGAATAATCAATTCTGTTTTTTGTACCCTTTCTTTGTGGTCTATCAATTGGTTTAAAAACGGCTCTATCCAGTTCCTTCATTAAGAGTTGATAAGATACCAACACAACATCAAATTTCTTCAACATATTGGATACTTCAAGTGGTGTTTTATCTTCTGTTTCTAATAAAAARATGCCCTTGTATATTAAAACATTCAAGGTAGGACATGAACCTTTAATTTCGTCTTTCCATTGATGRATAATTGCTTCTGGACAAACAATCAAAGTTGTCTTACATTCACTGATCWTTCGGGTATCGTCGTATAAATCATGTTTCAGTTCGTTACTAACATCTATTCTAGGATTCATTTTGATCAATGAAGTAATTTCCAAAGTTTTTCCCAACCCCATTTCTTCACATAAAAACCCTTTCGCCGGTGGCATTTTTGAATTTTTCAAATAGTTTTTGACGAAGGACGATTCACACAGAGCACCATTGAATAAATTATACCAATAATCAGGCGTGGARTCTCGAGTTAAATTTATTCTAACCCATCCTGGGGTGACTTTATCAACTAGATATGAAATCATATTATCATCTATTTCATCATAGTTGTAGGTTAAAGGCGCCACTGTAGCAATTTGTCCATTTACGGCCAAGTTCATATTTTCTTGCTTCAGAAGCCATTTCAAGGTATCGGCCTGGAAAGGAATCAGTGTTCTATCAATATCTGGCACRATCAGGTCTGAAAATTCAGCATTATTATAATTTCTCCGAGTGTTATCTGTTATAAGTGAATAAAAGCTTGATACCGTGGGTATATTTGTTGGAGAATCTGCGCATTTTTGAAACTCCGTGGGGTTTGGTAAGCTCACAATTTCCATGAGATTATTCAGTAGATTCACTGTGGAGGGTATATGATTCGGTATAACAGACTGCTGTAAATAGATTGAATAATCCAAATCAAAAGATATGGAGATGTTACAATTTTCTTCATTAAGCAGAAACTTGATGTTAGAAAGTTTCATATTATTGACAACAATAGATGAATCCCGTTTAATTGTTTTTTTAGACAGAATATTGAGGGAACTTTGCACAAGTAGATTATACTCTTTGGAATATTGCAAAGTCATCAAGGGATAAAGTTTGTTTTTTCTTAAATGACAAACGATACTATTTGTGCTTGAATTATGTCGAAAACTAGCTACAGGCAAGTCTACCAAAAATGTACTTTTTTCAGTGTCAATATACTCTTTCAAAGCTTTTGTATTCTCTTTGGACACTTGAATATCATCGAAATATAGTCTTTGACAATGTCCATATATGAGAATATCTTCAKTCCCAATCAAAGCTTCTTCGCTTTTTTTGGCTTTGGAACATGCTTCCAAAAACAGCACAAAATCTCTATCCAACAGACTCCATTCCGCTATATATTCCATACTAACACTGTTTATCAATGAGAAATCACGCGTCAAACAATGAAGAGGCTCATGACTTTAACTGCAGTTATTTGTGCTCTACAGAGAGCTTCAACATTTCATGTTCGCGTCGATCGACGATCGCTATTGCAGTGTGGCATACGGTGGGTGGGTGCATTGTATGATGTTCCTTTGTAATGGGATGGCTTCYTTTTCCTAGAAAGTCGTTTTGAATGAGCTTTTGAATCACTCAATAAAGATCGAAGATGTTGGATGTAAGTGGGGAAATTTGATGAGATGGGCTATAGGGGAAGTGGTGTGACTAGAATGTTGTTGCAAGGATACTAACATTGAAACAAGGGAAATTCACGGTTTTTAATTAGAATATCAAAAATCTGATTAGACAAGGTAGACAGGCAATTGCGTCCTCGGTGGACAATAACAATAGCAGCTCTAAACAAAATTCCATAAACAAGAGTAGACTGTCATCGAAACATACTCGTCAAACAGTCGAGGAACMACCCCAGCCTGCCAAGAAGCTATTATCTAAAGCCAGTTACGATACCCCAAGTAATGTCTCAACCAACACCATTTTCAGTAACGAAAGCACTGCTATAGCGTCASAAAATGCAGTGGAAGAGTCTTCGAGTTCTAGTGTTCAACATGTAGAGAACWCACACCATGAACATCAYGCGGAAAAGCTTAAACCTTTTGCCGAAGATATTGTCAAGCAAGAATACTTGGATGAAAGTATTCGTCAAAATGAGAGTAGAAAATCGATTGAAAGATACAAAATGGGCCAACAGATAGGTGAGGGTGCATTTTCAGTGGTTTATTCCGCTGTTGATTCGACTACAAAGGAGAAGGTCGCTATAAAGGTGATCAAGAAATACCAGTTAGATGAAAAACAAAAGAAAAATGTCATGAAAGAAGTGAATCTGATGAAACAATTGCACCACCCTAATGTGGTTCGGCTGATTGATTTTGTTGAGAATGAAAACTATTATTATATCATTCAAGAAATCGTGAGTGGAGGTGAGATTTTCAATCAGATCGTCAAATATACATATTTCAGTGAAGATTTATCAAGGCACGTTATCATCCAAGTTGCTGAAGCATTACTGTATATGCACGAACAAGTTGGCATTGTTCATCGTGACTTGAAGCCAGAAAACATTTTCTTCAAACCTATCAAGGTTATAAAGGAGGACTCTGCAACAAGAGCTAAAAAACTAAGAAAATCAGACAATCCTTCAACAAAACAAGATGAAGGTAAGTTTATWATGAACTATGGTGGTGGTGGGATAGGTATGGTTAAATTAGGAGATTTTGGGTTATCTAAACAAATAACCTCGAATGTTGGAAATGAACTGAAAACCCCTTGTGGTACTATTGGTTATACTGCACCGGAGATTGTTCGTGATATGAAATATTCTAAGGAAGTTGATATGTGGGCTTTGGGTTGTATTTTATACATTTTGCTGTGTGGTTTCCCACCATTTTTCAATGATTCAATTGAAGAATTGACCAAAACTGTCGCAAAGGGAMAGTTTACTTTCTTATCTCCATGGTGGGATGAAATATCGAACGAAGCAAAAGAGTGCGTATCAAGATTACTAACAGTCAATCCAGTCCAAAGATATAATGTCAAGCAATTTTTGGAGGATCCATGGATTCAAGAATTTCTGAACAGATCCGAAGCTACGCAAAGCGAAGAACAKGGTGGAAAAACAGGTAATGAAATCCCACATCCAGGATTTACAACTACCAATACAAGTTTCAGTCAGCACCAAAAGCCCCAACATACTTCATCGGGTATGCCAGGCTTTAATGTTAATGCAAATAAACCRTTCATGTCATATTCAGAGTCTCTTGCTCGTATTGACAAAATGGCAGTTAAACAATCTGATTCCAAACCTATCAACGCTAGTCATGATGTCAACATGATTTCTGAAACTGAAACTGAATCYGAATCCGACTCTGAAGATAATACCGYCGACAACAATGCTGGTGCAGCTGTTGCTCCATTGGCTGCTAATTCCCATACAAGCAATTCTGCTCATCACAGAAAGAGCAATAAGTACAAGAAATAYGGTAAGAACAGCGCATTATTTACACCTGAAGTGATTGCCATGAAGGATATGTTTGATATTTCGGTTACCGCACGTAGAATCCATGAAGAAAAYGCACAAAAAGGTACAAATGAGATGAATATACTCGAAGAAGATGAGGATGAGGATGGTACAATTGTTGAGGGAAGCTCCAAGATTAGAAATATAGAAGAAAATCAACCAAAGTTTAGTTTGAACATGAACGATGCTTCTATTCTTGCTAGAAGACAGAAAAAGAAAATYCCGGTGTAAGTGAAAGGATCGTATGCATTTTTTATTATATCAATTTTTTTGTAGAGTATTTTAAATATTAAACTCCGATGTTTAGAAAGGTATCAAATCATTTAACTATAAAAAAGAACGTATTATAGAAAAAAGGCCATAATGGCATCATATTTTATGTAAATATTATAGTTTWAATAGGTTACGGTGATAAGTTATTTTTTTCGTTTAATGAAAACATAARAATGGACGGCAAAAGAAAAGAATATTCACTCAGTTTTAATAAATCAGGAAGCTTTTGTTATGAAGAGAGTATTGCATTCAAAACAAAAAAAGCGAGTTGCTTTAGAAATCGCAGTCTAAAGAATACTTGGCTTGTCTGTCACTATCAAAGACACCCCAGTAAGGTTCAACGGAAGATCCGGAAGTAGAAGGCTTCCAAGCTTCATCAAAAGCTTCAAAGACAAAGGTGTTAACACCCCAACCTCTCATAGCACAGACAGCATCTTTCCAGAATGTAGCAGCGTTAGAAACACTTGGGACAGAGGAACCGTAGTTGGAACCTTCGGTAGGCCAACCGGTTTCACCAACCCAGAATTCGATATCGGTGGAACCTTTGACGGTTTGGACGGTTTGCATAGCTTGCATGATATCGTCGAAGAAAGAGAAAGACGAGTTGGCTTGGGTTTGTCCTTGCCAGTAAGAAAAGGCGTTAGCGTACACCACATCACAAGCTTGGATGGTTGGGACAGCTTGACCGTCAATCAACATGTTCCAAGAATCGACGGTACCGACAGGGACGTCAGAGTACGAGTTACCGTCCTTGTCCTTAATGTTGGAGAGTAAAGTCTTAATTTCGTCAATGTAGGATGCGAGTTCGGATCCAGTCAAGTCACCTCTGTAGAGCGCTTCAGAACCAACCAACACGTTCATGATGGATGATTTGGAAATGGTAGGCAAGTAACTTTGCATGGCTTCCTTTTCCAAGCTGAACTTGTCTGCAGGAGTAGGCCAGACACCCAAGGTCAGTTGGAAGTTTTCTTCCTCGACAACTGGTCCTAAAATTTCAAGAGTGTTACAGTCGGAAACTGAGTATGTCTTGACGTGGGTAGAGTATGGGGCCAAAGCCTTCAAATCAGCAGTATATTCATCTGCGGTTTTACAGCTACCCGAGTTATCCTTGACTCCCAAGTTGAATCCAAGAGGTGCTAAGGCCGCAGCAGGACCTGCACTTAAAGCCAACACAACAGCAGCAGCAGCACAAAACTTCATCTTGTTCAAAACAAAATAATGGCMAAGTAAGAAAAAACAAAAGATCAAAGGAAGAGAGACCACTCTCAAACATGGAGAACAACTCTTTTCTAGCGTTTGTTTTTTTCCTTGTCGCACTTTTTCGTCGGCCGGTGTCATGGTTTCCCCGTAGCGAAACCAAAACAAAACGTCGTGGTTGCTATTTATAGTTGAGTCAGTTGATTCCCTCACGTGACGGTCTTTGGGAAAAAGATGGAGCGCCACATTAGATCACAGTGGCGGTGCAGATATTTCTTATCGGATTTTTTTTTTTTCATTATTTTCACAATAATAGAACTTTCTTTTTCAAAGATACAGGTTTATAGGTTTGCAAGATTCAAAGCACATTTTTGTGTTTGAAGTTTTTGAGATCTTTTTTTTAGAGGTTGGAGCACATAATGCGCATGATTGATGGAAATATGTCGTCTGGAAAGGATTTCTTACAGCAATACGCCAGTGATGGAAATAGCAAAAGGAACATCGGAGTTGTGGGTTTGATTTCCGAAAATTTTTCCCAAGCTGCCAACGAAAAACAAACAAAAGAGCAGAAACAACAACAAGAAGAAGAAGAAGAAGAAGAAGAAGAAGAAGAATCCAGTGAAACTACCCCATTTGCAACCAATGTCCAAAGATCAGATTGGAAAATGGCTGTTCTTGAAGAAGATGAAAAATCGGGTCATAGCATGTTTCCAAAAGGTCCACCAATGGAAACCCAAAAACAAACATCTTTTTTGAAGGCCGGAGCACAATATTCTGGATTTCAAGAATCGGGCAGACAAAGAAATCTGGTGCAAATACGACTCACTGATGTTGATATCAATAAATCGTATGTGTCAGGGATATT
The DNA here is from genome assembly GCA_001599115.1 of Pichia sorboxylosa. Lineage (NCBI taxonomy): Eukaryota > Fungi > Ascomycota > Pichiomycetes > Pichiales > Pichiaceae > Pichia > Pichia sorboxylosa. Next base: position 147,673 of record BCGC01000010.1, on the reverse strand, counting down.
GAAAATTCATGGTTTGACGGAAGATAACCCGCTCATCACAACCTTTTTTGATGGTGAAATTATAGGAGATAAATATAGCTTTGTGACGAACCATCAAGAATGGGGGTCTTCTATTAGAAATGATGCCCAACATTGGGCAAGGTTTGGCTCCTGGCGTCATCTGAACTTGGATTTATTATCTAATCAAGAACCAGACCGGGAATTGTCGAAAAAACTAAAATCTTCGGGATATGTATACATGAGATGGAAAGAAAGATTTCTTTACCCCGATTGCGAAGTCAAGAACATAAAAGGTGCCTCCTTTGCMGGATTTTACTATATATGCTTAGATCAAAGCATGGGAAACATTACAGGCCTTTACTTTCATAAAACTTCAGACAAGTTTCAGCAAATAAATTTGTCATTTATACAAGACAATGGTATTTCTTCTTCATATAAATATAGTTGAAGCTTTCCTTTTTCTGACTTGCACCCCTCTTTATAAACAATAATATATATATATATATAATATGCATTTACTTCTTTATATACTTTAAAAAACCAACCCTTTATTCATTTCAATACAATTTGCTTTTTGGCTTTGAAAGCCTCTACTTCGTGATGTAGAAACACTTTGAGATCGTTGAGGTTTTTGGCTTGCCATTCAAAACTGAAATCAAACGATTCGTTTCTTCTAACTTCTTCATCGGTGTTTCGAATGCTACTCAAATACGGGTGATCTAGAATCTGTTCAATACTGAAACGCTTGGTAACATCCCAGCATATCATGAAATCTAGCAAATCTCTGGCATCTAAATTAGTGTGTGGATATATATCACCCCATTGTTTCTTGTGATAATTTGGTTTAGGATCCGATAACAGCTCCCATGCAATGTTTGTGCCGTAACTAAAAATCACATCTTTGGATGGTGAGCCAATGACTTTACAAATTTCATTAATCTGTTGCATCTGATCATCACCAATAAAAATAGGTTTTCTTCCATATAATTCGGCAAAAATGCACCCGACTGCCCAAATATCAACCGCTTTCCCGTACTGCTTTCTTGATAAGATCAATTCAGGTGCTCTGTACCATCTAGTTGCCACATAATTGGTAATATTGCTAGACTTATGGTTATGATTCATAAACTTCTCACTAATACCCCTGGCAAGCCCGAAATCACATATTTTTAAACATCCCTGCGATGTAACTAAGATATTGCCAGGTTTCAAATCACGATGGATAACGTCGGCAGAATGCATATATTTGACCCCACAACAAATCTGATAAAAATAGGATTTGATGTGGAATTCAGAAAATTGAACTGAAGAGTGAATCACTTTAGCTAAGTCATAATCAATTAGCTCTTGGAAACAATATAGCCCATCATAAGGCTTCATGTAAACAATATCTAGATCGATGAGACTGATGATATTTTTGTGTCCTTTGAAAAACTCCATTAATTTAAGTTCTCTAATTGCTCTCTTTAGTAAAACTTCTTTGTTAAAGATATTGCACACTTTTTTGATTGCCAAAATAGATTTATCTTTAGATTTGACATCAATAGCAGAGCAAACGGTACCATAAGATCCCTTACCGAGAACATGTTGAACTTTATATCTAGAGTCGATTAGAAAATTTGTTTTTTCAAATATCACCCTATTACTGCCAATGTTTCCTTCTGCTGCTAAGGCTTCCTGTTGTTTGATCCGTGAGAGTGTATTGGCTTGACTAAATGATCCTGTGTTACTAAACGCTTGAGTATCATTATTTGGGTCGCTGTACCCATATATAGCCGCTTTATCTTGATAAAATTTGTATGGATTGAGTCCTTCCTTTGGAAAGAGATCTGTTAAAGTCATATTAGCAAAAATTTATAGAAAATTGCAACAAAAAAATAGAAAAAAGGTTAGAAAAGAGAAAGATAGTTATGTGTAGCAAACGGGAAGAAAGAAAGGCTGTTGATTCTAAACTCAACGAAATTTAACAATCTTAACAAGCAAAGTATGACAATCAATGTCAGTTTCCAAATGAAAAAAAAACCTAAAATAAAGACAATGGTCAAAAGCAAGAAAAAAACACAAGAAAAAAAAAACGGACTTTTAAACCTGCTCTCCATTTGAAGGGCAAACAAAAAAAAAGGCGCTGGCTACTTTTTSTATGTAGCGACAACAATGGTGTTGTGCAGTTGTAATTCCAAACGCGTTTTAAGAATGCAATATCCAATGCAGCTGAGCTGAGCTGAGCTGAGCTGAGCTAGTATTTTTACTTCTGGCTGATAAAAGATTGTCAGGTATTTTAATTGGAACAACAATTGAGACTACTTTGGTGAATTTTGGGACACTGGAGTTAGTTGGTTGATGAAATAACCCGAAAATGATGGATTATGACTTCTCATTGGTGTCTCCAACAGCACACACAATTGCGCTATCTGCATACATCGACTTTCTCCCATCATTGCAATATTCCAAACCGTTGGGGACATCCAGATTCTTAAAAACGTCACAATGTTTGTCCCCTAGTGGATATGTGGTTGTCAAGCTACTAGTTAAACCAGGCGAAAATGCGGTTGACATGGAACCATATCTGGATGCTTTGGAAGAAGTTAAACAAAAACTTAGTAATGTGTCAAACGTTTTACCATTCGAGGCCCTCATTGACTCAGAAAGAGCTACATATATGATCAGACCTTATGTACGGTACAATTTAAATGAAAGGATGTCTATAAGGCCGTTTTTTGAGGACATTGAGAAAAAATGGATTGCTTACCAACTGTTGACTGCCGTGTCTAAAATGCATGATGTTGGCGTATATCACGGGGATCTGAAAACAGAAAATGTTTTACTAACCTCATGGAACTGGGTGATGATATCAGATATTGGCATATTCAAACCAACATTTTTGCCAGATCATAATCAAACCCAGTTTTCCTTTTATTTTGATTCAGTTCAGAGACACTCATGTTATATTGCTCCAGAAAGGTTTAAAACACAGTCAGAAATCGAAGAACTGAAAAAATTGAAACCGCCGTCATTGAATTCAAAGCATGATATTTTTTCTCTTGGTTGCGTCATTGCCGAGCTGTATACCGATGGACTACCATTGTTTACTTTGCCTCAGATTTTCATGTACCAGAGGGGGCAATACATTCCCAAGTTAGATGCAATAGATGACCCAAATATAAGAAAACTAGTAAAAAGTATGATTTCATTGAATCCAGATAATAGATTGGAAGCAAAAGAATATTTGAAAAAATTCCGGAAGTCGATATTTCCAGATTATTTCTACAGCTTTCTGTATCCATATATGAAATCATTGAGTTTAGGAACCGAAAACAATACCAGCAAGTTTCAAACCTGCGATCAACGCATTGATAGAGTCTACAAAGATTTTGACAAGATCTCATTATATCTTGGATTCAAGAAAAATATTCTAGACGCTGATGAACAACGTTCAAACGACGCCAATTATCAGAGCTCTGGCAGTATCATACCAGTTGAGCTGAATTTACCAGGAATGAAAAAACATATACCTCAAAACACATCTGCTATTTTTACTGAAACTACTATTAATGATTGCTCATCGCTTATTTTTCTATCGTTGGTTTCTCATAATGTTCGAAATACCACCCATTCTTCATTTCGTGTCAAAGCATGTGATTTGATATTGGCTTTTGCGGAACAATTACACGACAAGGCTAAATTTGATAGATGTTTGCCCTATCTTATGAACATGCTAGATGACCCGAGTGAGAACGTTCAAGTATTTGCGTTGACTTCTTTGACACAATTATTAAAAATGATAGATACTATAACGCCAATCAATTTTCATGTGTTCACTGAGTATATTATTCCCAAACTACAAATATTCTTGAAAAGGTCATATATTCCCCTTGAAAATAAAAACTCTAAAGGAGACGCTGGATCATATGTTAGAATGGTGTTTGCAAACTGTTTGCCACACCTGGCTATGGCGGCCAAAAAATTTCATGATCTGTCAAAGTTTCTAAAGGAACAACGCCTCACCTACAACGATCCAGATTCCGATAATATAGTTTTGAACAGCAAAGAAGAATCTGAAGTTGAGTATAACGTTATAGTTGATAATTTCGAACATATGACTATACAAATCTTGACAGATCCTGATATATATGTTAGAATTGCACTAATGAAAAATGTCAGGCCTTTGTGTTTTTTTTTCGGTAAAGATAAAACTAATGATGTCATTTTGAGTCATCTGATAACATATTTGAACGACAAAAGCCCTCAAACCAAGTTAGCGTTTATTGCTAGTATTATTCCCCTCACAATATATGTTGGGATAACTGTTTTGCAACAATATATTTTACCCTTATTAGTACAAGCTCTATACTCCCCAGAGGAGCTCATCACTGTTGCTTTACTGAAAGTTTTTGCACAGCTCATCAATTTAGGACTCATTAGAAGGGACTTATATCTTGATATTATTAATTTGGTATCCATGTTAACTCTTCATCCTAATGGTTTAATTCGACAATCTGTTATTGATTTATTCATCACTGTTAAAAAACAATTATCATCTGCTGAATTTCATTGTATGTTATACCCTTTAATTGAACCATATTTCCAAAATGATGTTGCTGATTTTACGTGGGAAAATCTATTCATTGCAGCAAAGACACCGCTCCCAAGAGAAGTTTATGACTATGTAAAGGTTTGGTGTTCATCGAAATCAGAAACTTTGTTTTGGCAGTTGCTACCCAATGACCCAAATGATGAAACATTTGACTCTTTTGGCAATCCTAAACTTTGTTTTATGAGAAAAGGGTTTGGAGGTTTTGCGAGTAGTTTTTCTTTTGAAAGTTTCACCYCAAATGCAGATGTACCTTTAAGTAAGTCTGATATGAAGGAAATTGAAGTTTTAAAATTGAAAGGATTCCATGAAGCTGATTTATGGAAATTAGCCTCCTTACGTCCTTACGTTTATCGGTTATTGAAGTTTGATGTGAGATCAGCTAGTGTTGCCGAAGAAAGTACAGAAACGACAAAATTCATTTTAAGAAACGTCTTTTTTGAAGTTTCACGTAGATACCAAGATCAGAATAAGAGTATCGCCAATCCTAAGTTGGAAAGCGAAATTCATGGGACAATTGAGAGAAAAAATACCATTGATTATAATACTTTACCAATTTTGCGGAAATTGAAAAATCCAACTGCTGTTGTGAATACGACTACTTCCGAAATATATGCTGATACTTCTAATATGCGTATTAGTGGCAAAAAACACAACAATGGGGGTAACAAACCTCACGGCGAATCATTCTTTTTTGACAATTTTGGGGATGCAATTATATACGATGAGCGTATGAACCATAAAAACATGATTACGAATATATCGTATAGCTATTCAGGAAAAAATCAGTTTATTCTAGGATTTTTAAACAGTCTTGAATTTGAACCTGATTTAAATGATTACACCGAGTTTGGTCCAATATTTGGAAATGAAAATTTGAAAGAGATTTACAAAGAAAAACCTCCCAGATGTGTTTTGGTATCGAGATTAGTTGAACACAAAGATTCGATTGTTGATATATTAGTTTCACCAGACAACGAATTTTTTGTTTCTGGAGACAAAAGAGGAATTTTTAAGGTTTGGGATAGCAGAAAGCTCGAGATTGATGTAACGGGTGAGTCTACGATGTCAGTCAATGTGGGTTCTTCTATCAAAGCTCTTGCAATCATGCACAATAGAAATTGTGTTGCTATTGCCAAGGAAGATGGTTCGGTGGCTATCTACAGAGTTGATTTTTCGGGTGCTATAGTTGTCAAAAGGGGCTATCCACTGAAAAATTCTCTCAGTTTGCTAAGACTCTATAAGCTAGATTCAAACGATGGTCCTGCAGTTCAACTGATTTTTGACGTTAGAAAAAATGCACCATACTTGTATGTCTTGACTAGAACATCAAAGATCATTGTGTTGGATATCAGAACAATGAGTCAAATTAGGGTTTTTGAGAACAATCTCGTTCATGGCTCTGTCACTTCTTTTGTTATTGATAGTAAACGATCCTGGATGGCCCTTGGAACCAATAAAGGAGTAATTGATCTGTGGGATATTGAAGTGGGGATGTGCGTGAAGTCAACAAAATTCAAACACAGTTCATATCCAATAAGACAGATGATAAACATTAATAATAATCAACATGAAAGTTTGATTGGCTTTGTTGGTGGTACGGGTGATTCCGATACGATAATCTGGGATGTGGAAAAATCCCAACCAAGACAAATATTATGCTCAAATAACAAACAAAAATATTCCACTATTGATTCGTATGCAGTCATTGATATTGATATTGATGTTGATATTGCACTAGCAGGCACGGAGTTGACCCTGGATACACTGGAGAAAGACCAAAGCTGCACTGCAATTTCCTATGTTGCTGGGGTGGAGCCTGAATCAGGCAAAATTCTTAGTGCTTTGCCTAATATGAAAATCATTGAATGGAATCTATCCAATTTTGAATCTTCCAGGGTAGTTGTTGACACTTTAAAAACGGACGGTCGAGTAGGAGAGATTCCTATTTATTCCGAAACGCAGGTCAATTCAAATCTAAGTTTTGTTTACGAAAGATATCTCGCAAACACCACCAAAGCAACCACCTCGTCCAATCAAATAGGAGATGGACCTCAGATAGTGAAGAAAACCCCGCTAGACAAAGTCACGACCTTGGTTCCATTGAAATTACCATACAACATGATCATCTGTGGAGATCGTTCGGGATGCATTAATGTTTACCGTTGAAATGTTATTAAGTGTCTTTTGTTACTCCTTTCTCCTTTTTTCCTCCCTTTTTTTTTGAAACGAAACACCTCTTTTAACAAATACTTCTCACAGTCAGATTGGTTACCAAGTCGGTTGTACGGCTACATAATTTTCCCACGTTACATTTTTCCCCCCCATTCTACATCAAATAATCAGGTTTATTTTCACATTTCGTTTTCAACGAATTATTTATCATTTGACCATTACATGACCAAGTAGCTCAAAAAAGTTTCTCCGAAGAGCCGATTTGCTTTTTTTACTATCGTCACAGGCGTAACTTTTTATAGAGATCTATCTGCTGTAAATARGATTCTCGAAATTTTATTTTTTTATGCCAGCAATAAATCAATACCGTGTCTTACGGATTAGTGAATGATATAAAACTAGTTGTTGTTCAAGACAAGAAGATGTCCAGTGAGGAAGATTACAGTGAGGAAGATTACAGTGAAGAAGATTACACTGAGGAATTTGGTGAGGAATTGAGTGAAGAAGTCAGTGAGGAATTGAGTGAAGATGGATATAACTCTCACGGTGTCAATGAAATATGCGAAAGTGATTTAGATGATGACAATTTTGAGGAGAACGATCCGCAGGCGGACGATGCGCTATCGGAAGACCATGGAAATCAGCTTGCCCTTTACACATTTCCTCATACACTCACCAAGAAGGGATATCCTTCTCATCGAATGAAATATTGTATGGTTGATTCGGATGAAATAGAAAAAGATCTGAAGATGAAATGCCAACAATTGAGCTCTCTCTTATATCTTGACAGCAGCTTTTGTTTGATCTTACTGCTCTTCTATAAATGGAATTATGACAAGCTCTTGGAAAATTATACCAACGCAGATTCACAGAATTTGTTTTTGGAAAAACATGGCATTTTCCAGACAGAAATACCCACCGATCTTAACTCTCTATTAACGGATGTCATAGATGAATCTGTTTTATGTCAAATTTGTTATTGTGGGCCGGAACCCAATGAACCAATGACAATGTTTCATCTCAACGGATGTAAGCACCAGTTTTGTGTGGATTGCTATTACCAATATGTTGTAACAGAAAATGAGAAAGAAAATATGTTAATTCAATGTCCTTTCTTCAATCCTAAATGTAAAGAAATAATGACAGAATTTGAATTAGAAGTTTTGAGTGGTCACATGGCATTGAAAGGAAATTCCACAACTCAAATCATAAAGCCTGCAAATAAAGTTCTTTCCGCCGACGAAATGAAAAATATGTACCATTTTTCAGAAGATGAAGAAGATGAAGATGAAGAATTGACTGAGGCCGATTTGCAGAAAAAGAGAGAAGACAAGATAAAACAGGAGTTAGCACAACAAGAACAAATCAAACATACTGTTTATGATTATTCCATTTCAATGAGACAAAAATATCGTGACGAAAAAATTGAAAAACGAAATAAAAGTTTGGTTTCCAAATACTGGTTTAATGTTACTAAAAATTATTGTCAACTGAATTTGAGTAAGTTTAAAAATTGTCCGTACCCCGACTGCGAGGAAATAGTTCAATTTCTGGGGTTTGATTCCAATTCTGTGGCGTCAATTAAAGAATTGGATAGCCTTTTGATAGTTCCAATGGTTAGATGTGGTGAAAAGCATCAGTTTTGTTTTGCTTGCAAGGAATTATCCCATGCTCCTTGTCCCTGTTCAACGGTTGAAAAATGGCACAAAAAGTGTAAAAATGATACTGAAACAGTGAGATGGCTGGCTAGTCACACTAAGGACTGTCCTCGGTGCAAAAATCCCATAGAAAAAAATGGAGGCTGCAATCATATGACGTGCAGAACTTGTGGATTTCACTTCTGTTGGGTCTGTATGGGTGATTGGGGTACACATAGAAATAATTATAATTGTCATATCTACGCATCCTCGGAGAATAATAATGATTTAAATGTTACACGGGAGGCTTTGAAGCGGTTTGCTTTTTACTCCGACCAATTCAATAATCAAAAGGCTATGCAAGATATCGATAGAAAGGCAATTGACCGRTTTGAAGTGGGGATAAAGGARTTTCAAATGAATTCATCGGATTCATGGATTGAAACAAACTTTTACAAAGAGTGTGTTTTGGCGCTGGTGGAATGCAGACAAACTATACAATGGTCATATGCCTTTTTATAYCACGTTCCCAAGTGTGATGCTAAAAAATTAATAGAAACAGGTCAGTGGTTTTTAACACAAAAGGTTGACGAGTTATCTCAAATGTTTTCAGAAGTTGCTATTAAGGATATAATGGCGCAAAAAAGGAAATTTTTGAGCATCAAAAGCTCGATGCAGGAGGYACGGCAACAGTTTCTAGAACTGTGTCTGGACACGTTTGCAGATCCTGTTACAAGAAAACAATTTGTTTCTATATAGCTGATTTTTAACTTACTTCGATGCATGGAGGAACTTATAGATGTGATTATGCATTTTTTTTTTTTTGATATATAGAAGCTATAAATAATCAAGTATTGTAAAGTCTGGTTTCATTTCGAAATGTCTTGTTCCAAAGCTAAAACAATGGCAGTCCGAGMAGGTAGATAAACTTCAACAAAGTTTCTTCTTCCATTCCAACCCATATCATTAGTAAAGAATTCACTCTTCTCTTCATCAATCGAGCCATGACCACCGTATTCCTTTCTGTCAGTGTTTAAAATGATTTTGTACTTGCCAGGCTCCTCAACACCAATCCTATAGCTAACATAGCTGTTTGTAGGGTGGAAATTGAAAATAAAGAGTTTTCTGGCCCTTTCAAAAGCAATGACCTTGTCGCTYTCATTTTTCAARGAAACATAGGCCGGTTGGGTATTCAACCATGTATATTTGTCTTCGGATAAATTCATTGCCTTGTCAAACTGGTATAGAAACTTGTATCGAAGTAAATMATCTTCAATCAAGTTGAATTGTCTTCTAGCATAATGATACGATTCATTGTTACCAGCTCTAGGAAAGTCAAGCCATTCCGGATGGCCAAATTCATTACCTTCAAAATTCAAGTAGGCTTCGCCACCTAGGGCGTTAGTAATTAATCTAATCATTTTATGCAACTGGATACCACGATTAATAACAGGAGTAAGCGGGGATAGGACGGACATGTTTGTATACATTTCAGCATCCATCAGCCAAAAGGCTAACGTTTTATCACCAACCAAAGCCTGATCGTGGGATTCACAATACGCAACACATTTTTCCATGTAACGACGATTGCCCAAGGTGTGGGAAATCTTTCCCATATCCCATTCTTCATCTTGTTGGTGTTTTAAAATTTTGATCCACATATCAGGAATTGACATTGCTAATCGGTAATCAAAACCCACACCACCATGGGATCTTGGRCGGCATAGAGTTGGATAGCCAGAAACGTCTTCAGCAATTGTGGTAATTTCACAATTGTTCAATTCCGCATATTGCAAGCATAAATCATTAGCCAACATCATATAACATAAGGCTTCTTTGTCCACTGGTGCGAAAGGACTTAGATATTCACCATAATCACCTGAAAATCCGGCCCCAATACCGTGATGAATGTAAAGCATTGAGGTAACCCCATCAAATCTGAAACCGTCAAATTGATATTCCTCCAAGTAAAATTTCAAATTACTCAATAAGAATCTCAAAGTTTCATAATGACCATAATTGAAAAGTCTTGAATCCCATTGGYCATGTACACCYTTACCTCCAGAATGGAAATAACAATAGTCGGTGCCATCAAACATATTTAATCCATCTTCGACATTTTTAGAGGCATGTGAATGCACCACATCCAACAAGACTCTTAAACCTAGGCCGTGGGCAGTATCGATCAGTCTCTTCAAATCTTCCGGAGTACCAAATCGAGAACTGATGGCRAAAAAGGATGTCACCTGATATCCAAAAGATGCATAATACGCATGCTCCATYACAGACATCAACTGAACTGTGTTGTAGCCCAAATCTTTGATTATAGGTAGGACGTTATCGGTGAACTCGTTATAAGTACCAATTTTGGGTTCCTTAGTTGAAATACCAACGTGTGCTTCATATATTTTCAAGGAATTTGGAACTGCAGGTCTTTTATTTTTAAAGGTGTATTTAACAGTAGGGTTCCAGAAGCGAGCTTCGTAAGCAGGATTGTTGTATTCCTTTGGGGGCTGTGTTGCTCTAGTGATATACACTGGCAATCTAGCAATTTTTTCCCCTGAAGATAAAGTCAACAAAATTTTAACTCTAGAGTTATGTGGGATGGCCGGTTCGCCGTTGTCTAATGGACGAAGAGTAATGGTAAAGCTGCCGTTTTCCAACCGGTCCATTTTATGTGTTTCGTGGCTCCAATTGTTGAAATCTCCAATCAAACACGCACCAATTGCATTCGGAGCATACTCCTTGTATGTGATGGAATTGTCACTTGACACATGGAGGCCCATGTGTTTATAAGAGTCTGCAAACTTCAAGATGCCGCCTTCATTTTGTTCCAATTTCAGCAGCCATTTATCTGCTAATGACCGTCTGTAGTCTAATTCTTCGGCATATGGCTCAAGCCATGGATCCACTTCCATCAATTGCTTCACTGACGTGGGAACCTTACTCTCAACATCTCCAGTAGCCATTGTTGACCCAGAAAGAAGGAAAAGAAAACCATGACGATAACCACAAACCTGTAAGGGCAACGCTAAAACAATGAGCCGTGAACTGACCCCACATTTTAGGGTGGGTTACTTTTGGGCGTCGATCGACGCAGACATGCCATAGGCCGAATGAGGAAACTTATTGGTATAGTATACAGAATTATAGAAGTCAGGAAGAGAGAGCTCAAGTGGAACCCTTTGGCTTGGCCCATTCGACGTTGACAATCATGTTGAGAATACCTCTTCCGTGGAGACCTTCGAGAACAGCGTTTGCACCTTCCATGGTCTTCATGTTAACGAAAGCCATACCGTTTGGTTCACCGGTTTCCTTGTTCTTGAGAACAGTGACTCTATCGTACTCACCAAACTTGGAGATGAATGCTTGAAGGGCGTCTCTGTCGATTCTGTAACTCAAGTTGGTCAATCTCAAGGCAGGAACTTCAGGAGCCAAAGTTCTCATGCCGCCCTCGCCTCTCATACTAGGAGGAATGTATTTACCGGAAGGAGTGGAGGTAGCTCTGGATTCGGATTCTGCAGCCATGGATGGTTTTGAGTCCACCGAACCAAGCGTATCTTTGTATGGACACTTGGCGGTATAATGTCCCGTACCCTTACAGTTTCTACATCTGAGGGTGGACTTGGACACGGCAGTCTTAGCGAGTTCTTTTTCTTTGGCCTCGTCTTCTCTCAACGACGACGACAGCAACAAACGTGTTTGTTCCATCACCTGGGTGGTCTTGGTGTCTGGTCCAATAGTCTCGTTATCCTTCTCAATTCCAAATCTCTTCCATTTCATTCTCTTGGCAATCTCGCTGTTGACTGTTTCGGTGGTCTTGACAAGCTTGATTTTCTGCGTCACTCTCACTTTCTTATTTTGGTCATTCAGTTTGTACGAAATCACGGTCTTAGTTCCATCTTCATTTTCAATCACTTCTGTTGGTGGTAGTTTCACCTCGTTGTCTGCCCAGTTGCTGCTCATTGTGCTTGGCTTCCCTTCTTCTTCTTCTTCTTCTTCCTCTTCTTCCACCTATGCCTCCGTCCTATGTTCGAGATCCTCTACGCAGTGAAAAAAATTGAAAAATATAAACCCTCGCTCTCAGGCCGGTTTCTAGTTACCCGGCCTTGGGTTTGGATCCAAGCGACGCAACTTTTTTTTTTTATTGAATTTTTCAGTCGCTACAAGAAAAACGACGAGATTTTTCAAAGTGTCCAKTTTATTGTTTTGCTTTTCTTCTTAGAACAACCAGAAACAAGCTACAATGTCCACCAGACCACAAGTTTCCGTTGTCGCCATCACCGGTGAAACCACTTCCACTTCTTTACCATTACCATTAGTCTTCAAGGCTCCAATCAGACCAGACCTTGTCCAATCTGTCTTTGGTAAGATCAACAAGAACAAGAGACAAGCTTACGCTGTCAACGTCAACGCTGGTAAGCAACACTCTGCTGAATCCTGGGGTACCGGTAGAGCTGTTGCCAGAATTCCAAGAGTTGGTGGTTCCGGTACTCACAGAGCCGGTCAAGCCGCTTTCGGTAACATGTGTAGAGGTGGTAGAATGTTTGCTCCAACCAAGATCTGGAGAAGATGGCACATCAAGGTCAACCACAAGGAAAAGAAGTACGCTAACTCTTCCGCTGTGGCTGCCACTGCCATCCCATCTTTAGTTTTAGCTAGAGGTCACAGAATCGAAAAGATTGCTGAAATCCCATTAGTTGTTTCCGACGACTTACAATCCGTCAAGAAGACCAAGGAAGCCATTGCTGCTCTTAAGGCCGTTGAAGCCCACAGAGACGTCATCAAGGTCATCAAGTCCAAGAACATGAGAGCCGGTAGAGGTAAGATGAGAGGTAGAAGATGGACTCAAAGAAGAGGTCCATTAGTTGTCTACGCTGAAGACAACGGTATTGTCCAAGCTTTCAGAGCCGTTCCTGGTGTTGAAACCGCCAAGGTCAACAACTTGGGTCTATTGCAATTAGCTCCTGGTGGACACATGGGTAGATTCATCATCTGGACTGCTTCCGCTTTTGCTGCTTTAGACTCCGTCTACCCAACCATCCCAACCAACATCATCAGCAACACCGACGTCACCAGAATCATCAACTCTGATGAAATCAAGGCTGTCTGTAAGGCTCCAGCTGACAAGGTCAAGATCAAGCACGTCAAGAAGAACCCTCTTACTGACAGAGAAGCTATGTTGGCTTTGAACCCATACGCCAAGGTTTTCTTTGACAAGGGCTTAGACTTCGTCAAGGACGCTTAAGCGTGTTGATTTGTTTTTATAGTTATATCTAATCTATATAGCTTTGAATGCTAATTAGCGGTTTCCAAAGTGTACGTTGAATGCCCCCACTATTCAGAACATCCACTTGTCTGCAGATATACTCTTGCTTTGCTTAAATTTCACCAATACAAGGGTATCCGTGTGTTAATGCTTSCTATTTTACCACATACTGCACGCATGCATGCGTGCATTCAAAGAAAGAACTGATTGTTGACTTGTTTTTTTTTTTTTGAAACTACCATATTTCAGCAACAACAACCGTTAAAAAAGGTAGCAGTATCCCATCTGCATCCTATTTCAACTGTATCCACCTGTAGAGTTTAACAMAAACAGCGGTCTTATCAGCAGCACTTTCTGAATAATTTGATSTCAATTTAATTGAGTCGTCATATTTGTTGAGGGGTTATTTTTTTGGTTGGTTTGTAGCTATATATATCAATGTGGAGTGTAAAGCTGATCCGGCTTGGTGCCAAACATGTCAACCATACCCATTAAACATCAAACAAAGCTGCAGCTAATTTTTTTGCTATTCAAGTTTTCAACCCTTTCTTCTCCTCCTCCCTCTGTTCTCTGCTCTCCCCTCCCCTCTTCTCTCTCTATACCCCATAAACTCCACAGTCTGGAGGTCGGCCTCAACCCATCTTCTTCCCACAGAGCAARATGTGGATCCCCAGTTACCAATTATGGCAGTGGGGGTGTAGCAGCGTCGCTACCCCGGAAAATAAAATTTCATTGCGTAGCTTGATTGAAAGGTTCCGCTTTCCAAGTTTTTATGCGTGGTTGGTTGGGATCTGTTTACTTTTGGTGGGCAGTTGACAGCGCAGAGTGGAGATGACCAAACGACTCCCATTATCGGTCAAAGCAAGCAGAAAACCTACAAGGGTGGCGTGTTCTTTTTGCCATTCAAAGCATTTGCAATGCGATTCTCARCGGCCATGCAAAAACTGTGTAAAGCGTGGAGTGGCAGATACATGCCAAGATGCGRTACGCAAGAAGAAGGGACTGAAACACAARCAACAAGARAATACAAAGGCCAAAGTCAAGCCAACGRCGATTGATTCAGTGGTGGATCAAGTGGTGGATCAAGTGGTGGATCAGAAGGTCGAACCGGGGCTTCATCTYGAGGAAAAAATCTCCGGGACAGTTACTTCCGCAGCTGTCGACACCACCACAAAGCTYTCTGGCTCCATACAACATCTAGATTTGCATGCGGAAAATAATTTGGGTTTAGATAATGCTGAACCTAAACAGGAAATTGAAAARGAAATTCTGGAAAAGCCGTTGATGACTTATGCAGGAACAAATCTAAACRCCCCGGAGATCCAGATTCAAGTTGCCAGAAAAAGACTAAACCCTTTTGAGTCTACTCATGTGGGGAATAAAATGCCAAAAATYGATGCGGATGATGATGGTAGCAAAATAAAACARAACTTGCAAAGTAATGCCAATTTAGCCAATTTAGCAAATTCCASCAATTCTAACGCAGTGGCATCTCCGTATTTACCATTATTGAATCTGGCTAATGCATCATTGAGCAATTTGGATAGTCCTAAGGAATTGACACAATTGCCGTCATTCAGTGACTTAAAGTCACCCATATTCCCTAATTACATGAATATGAACATGAATATGAATCTCAACATGAGTAAAACTTCAAACCCTAATCTGAAATATTTATCCGGAAATAATTTAAGCATGTTAGGGTTGAACAATTTGAGTGCAGAAATGGATGAGATAAATAATGAAGAGGGAAACCCTTTGGAGTTCAGTGTGTCTAGCAAAACATCTAACACCAAYACCATYGAAGAAAGATCGGCCAGTTTAAACCGAATGGAATCAAAAGACTCGTGTGGTGGATCCGAYAAACATTTTGAATCAAATGTTGCCAATGATGAGTATAACCAACTATCTGGACTGATTGATGAAAAGGATTCYAAATATGAGCTTGACGTCCTGAAGGAATATCTGGATAATTTTGACGAAGATAGTGAGATTCGACCATTCATAATCATAAACCTGAAAACGAATAAAATGGTGTCTTCTTATCTGAATAATGATACACCTAATTCATTCATTTTCAACCCAGATCACTCGCAAATCGAAAACACAGCAAATCAATCCCCAACTAACTTGGAACCAGATAATGATTACATAACACCATTAATAATGAGACATATGATCAAACAGCCTGATGACATTTATTTGACCAACATAGTCAAGGCGTATCAATACCCGAAAGCGTATCATGCATTGATTGGATATTTGAAACGAAGATTYAACAAACAGCAGCTGTTGGAAATAGCCAAATGTATGGCAAAATACAGGCCCAGTTTCATCAGTGCAACAAAAAACTTATTTGAAAACGATTTGATTTTCACTGAACGAAGTTTCCAACGAACTTTATTAGAGTATGAGAATTTGATATGCATGAATCCATCTCCTACAATTATCTGGAGACGGACCGGGGAAATAGTAGCATTGACGAATGATTTCAGTGTYATGACAGGATATTCTAAACTCAATTTATTGGGGAAGAGAACGTTTATCATAGAATTGATGGATGATGAAAGTACAATAAATTATTTTAGAAGTTTCAGCAACTTTGCTTTTGGGGATTTGAATGCCACATACGTTACTGATTGCAATTTGAGGAAAGCAGAAGAAAATAACTATCTAAGATGTTCATGTGTGTGGACAATCAAAAGAGATGTATTTGATATACCAATGCTTATTGTTGGGCAGTTTTTACCCATTTTGGAATAACTGTGTGCCTCAGTTTGTTTGGTTRGTTGGTTGTTTGGTTGTTCGTTTGTTCATGCATGTTTTAATTAAAGAAAATCTATAAATGTATAAATAAGGTAGTTGAATCARTCATATTGTTCAACTAAGAATGTCTTGAATAACCTTACCAAAGGCAACAGTCTCTTCRTCGAAGTATCTTCTAGAGGTCAATTGTAGAGCAATTGGGGCGCCTTCGAATAGTTCAGGAACATATTTATCTTGCTCAATTTTATCGATTGGAGATCTTGGGACATAAGAGGAGTCTTTAACATCGACCTTTGGATCTTGATACAGACCAGTTGGGAAGACCAAGGTTGGCAAATCCAARACATTGAATAAACTGGTGTATCCCCAGTAGTAAGGACCAGCAACACCATTATCGATACACACAGGAGCAACACCAACATAGGTTGGAGAAATAATGAAATCGACCTTTTCGTTGATGAAATAATCATTATATTTCTTTCTCAAGTTGTCTCTTCTGTAATTTAATTCCCTGTTTTCRGTAGCAGTGTACATTTTATCACCATTACCAAAAGACAAAGCCCATTTTGTTAATGGTAATAGAGGCTCTCCTGAAGGTCTGATCATTTCCTTTTGGGCAAAGTTACCATCACAAGAATACATTTCATTAACCAACTCAAATGCCTCTTTAATTTCCAAAGGTTGGAATTTGACAACATTGACRCCAGCCTTGGTCAACTTTTCAGCCATGAAATCCAGACCTCTTTGGATTGGAGGGTGAGGTTTGACTTGACCGTCATCATACATGATTGCAACGGTGATGTTCTTTGGTTCTGGTTTTGGGACATCTCTCCAAAGAACAGGGATACACCATTGRTCGAAGTCCCAAGGCTTACCTTCGTTGATGTAAGCCTTCATGAACAGTTCRATATCTTCGACGGAGTTTGCTAAAGGACCTGCAACAGAAACAACGGATTCTTGACCTTTACCTGCAGAAACACCACCCATRGTTGAAATTCTTCTGGTGGAAGGTCTCAAACCCCAACAGCCGGAGAAAGCGGCTGGGGCTCTAATGGATCCTCCAATATCAGTACCGACACCGATAGCAGAGGATCTGGAACCCACACATGCACCTTCACCACCTGAAGATCCACCTGGGGTCAAAAGMGAGTTGTGAGGGTTTCTTGATCTACCAATGATGTTGTTGTTGGAGTCCAAGTGCATCAAGGATTGGGGCTGGTTGGTACGTACATAGAAAGTGGCACCCAACTTTCTCAAAACTTTGATGGTAGCACCATCTTCACTTGGAATGTTATCCAGCCATGCGACCCATCCACCGTTGGTGATTTTTCCGCCATAACCAATTTGTTCTTTCAGAGAAATTGGAAGTCCGTGAAGCGGACCGACAGTTTTTCCGTTTTTGGCCAAGTAGTCGTCCAACTCCTGTGCTCTTTGCAATCCCTCGTGAATRAAGAAGTCCATTGCAAAGTTGGTCAGTTGCTGGGTGATCACCGCACGGTGCGCAAACGCCTTCAACACTTCCACCGACGTCAATTTAGACTCGGCGATCTCCTTTGCCAAAACCGTTGCGCTTGATCCCGTGATATATTTTTCCTTATCTGATAAGGCCTGCGACGTATTGAGAAATTCCACCGTGTTGAAGATGCTGGAATCYAACGTTGTTGGGACCTGCTCTTCTGGAATACGATACTCTGGGAGCGTATTTTTGTCYAGTGCTTCTTGGTAAGCCTTGATTTTCGGCTTCCAAGATTCAAATAATTCCGGGTTGGAAACGTCGTCCGTGAACTTGTAGAAGCTTTCAATGTTAGTTGGCGCGTTGCTGGATACCATCTTGTGTGTAACAGAGTTGCTGGAGAGAGAACAAAAGAAAAAATTTCAGGAAAAAGAAAAATCTATACCGGAGGGAGGAAAAGAAAAGAATGGTGTCTCTGCAAAGAAAACAATCCTGCTTTAAATAYTCCGAGACATAAACAAACCTTGTGGCGGGATAAAAACGGTCTTATCAGATACTGTCGGCTAGCCCGATTGAGAAGGTGCACGCCACAAGTTTGCAATTCTCAATAGGGAAGGTTCATGCGCGGAATCGAGCATACACATTTTCAAGATTTTTTTTCTTTGAATCCCAACCATTCGGGAGAATAAACGTCTATCAAGAGGATATAGCCATGAATCGCCGAAGCAAGACGGGATGCCTGTGCTGCCGACGCCGCAAGAAGAAATGTGATGAGACTAAGCCGTCATGTAAGGCGTGCACGCGGAATTTCCTGATCTGCCAATACGCAACCGTTAATGAAGCGACGACGGTGGCCAGCGTTTCTCCCAACACTGCAGTACCGGCGGCCGCCGCGGCCGCCGCCAACGCTGCCACCTTCCAAGTGGCGCACTACAAACACACCAGAAGCGTGCCGGCGGCGGCGCGGTTTGCGCAGCTGTCGCTGCATTCTTTCCCACTGTTCCCCTTGTCGGTGCTTGCGCACCCCGGGGCCACTCCGGAGTTTCCTGCGCCAACGCAGCTGGGCACGGGCCTGCATGGCGCGCTGACCGCGGCAATTGTACAAATCTCGCACAGCTACGCGCGCCTGTTTGGGCCGCGGCCGCACGAAAACCTCAAGGGCGACTTGGCGTGCATCTGGACCACGCTTCAGACGCTGGAAATCCAGCTCGACGACTACCCTGGGGCGGACGCCAAAACCATCGCGGCCGAGCTCGCGTACGCCAAGTGTGCGCACATGGCGCTCGAAATGCTATATTTGGCTGTCACGGACGCGGGCGTGGGACCCGACACGCCCATCATGGAGTTCTACGTGGACCAATTTTTCTTGCACTACATTGAATTCAAAAACGCCGTGCTGCCCACCACATTTGACCGCACGCTTCTGGTGGTGCCGCTGTTTGTGGTGTCATTCTGCGTGCGCGCGTCGCTGCAGCAGAAGGTTGTGTGGACAGATCTAGCACAGCTGGCACGCAGTGGGGACGTGGATAGCAAGTTTTTGAATGACTATCTGCCGAAAATACAGCATTGGTGGACATCAGAAGGATACCAAGAGACGTTTAGGAGATTATGTAATGGAGATGTGTAATGGAACTGGGAATATTTGGACCTTGGTTGTCCCGCACCCTTGTAGAAGAYCATGGCTGCCATCGTAAGGAAGAGAAAGGGGTAGCTGAGGGCCTGCGGAAAGAAAATGGGTGAACGTRTTTTTCAAAAAAACAAATATATTGTTTGTGAAGTRGCGTACAAATCTTGTTGAATAGATAAAATCCCGGATGTAAAGCAACAGCGGCTGATGACGCTTTCGATGGGGATGTGTGAAKTTGTACGTTTTCTTTGCGGATGTAGATGATGAAAAGTCATTTCACTCAAAATCCATGAAGACTGAATTTTAGCAGTAGTGTGTATGAATAATATTTGGGCAACCCATTTGCATCAGAAACGTGCATTGAAATGGTTTATTTTTAATATCCGATCTATTCCATGGGGTTTAATCTCAGTTGTAAAACAATTCATCTARTATTTTTCTTGAAACTGTTAAACAATTATTCTCAAGTCAACAAGAAAACCGTAATTCATCAAAAKTTTATAACAAAAGCAACTGCTTTACAAGGAACTGTTTTTTCACAAAATTATTGTAAATGTGTTTTCTTACTTCCACACAATATTTTTTTGATTATATACCGGTTAGTAGAGTAGTTCAGGGGTTAATATAAAAGAAAWACACAAATAATTTAAACTTACTTTCAATTTCAGTGAATATAACTGGTAATCTATCCATTTCCAGCACAAACTCCACTCATATTCAAGAGCAATTTTAAATTGTTGGTTGCGGCCATATCTAGCGGAAAGCACCGTTTCCCGTCCGATCAACTGTAGTTAAGCCGCTAAGAGCCCGACTGAGTAGTGTAGTGGGAGACCATATGCGAAATTCGGGTGCTGCAATCTTTTTTTACCTCACCACCATGCTTTTTTACATGATAACATTGTTTCCAACAACTTGAAGTTGTTTTCTCATCAATTCTGACCCAAATACAAGCACTTCCGACGTATCTATTACATTTCTAACGATGCTACTTAATCAGCTGGCACAGAAATCGAAGTTCGGACTTGATGGTGAATTTTTTTCGTTGATGCGCGGAGCAACCAGTAACTAACGGTGGTGGAGAGGAGAATGGATAGCAACCGGTTTTGCAACTTGTGTACTCTTTTTCTTGCAGTTTGTGCAACGGACCAATAATGTCTAAATAAAGACAYGATAGAATTGGCGGAATTCCTTTTGATTACTYTTCTTTTTGTAATTTAATTGCCCAAGATGCTGCAATCTTTTTGCTTTTCTACTTTCTTTCGAGATTATCTTTTTTTCCATTTGATTAGAACCAGCGGTAAGCTCATAAAATTAAGAACACCAGGAGTTGAAGCAGCAGTATAAAGAAAGACTAGCAAGTTTTTTTTTTTGAGATACCACCCTATATTGCGCAGCACAAACTGTTTCATTTCCGCGTAGCAAAAAAAAACCCAGAAGTACATAGCAGCTCGCTTTACAGATAAAATTGCTGCAATTTTCAATTGGTTTGTCATACTTCACACAAAATCTTGTGTGTGTTTGTTTGATGATGAATATTTAKAACCAGAATAATTCACAGTTTTTTTAAATAATTTGTGGCCATTTTTGGTGAAGTAATTGTTAGACCCATGTATTCATTATGTCACTTCCTTCCAARTATCGTATGTAACGCCAAACTTGAACTAGATAACCGCTCAATTCACCTATTGTGCTGTACATTTCCAATAACAAAAGCGCAGCTTGGCTCATACTAGCTATCAATGACATGTCTTGATGGTGATTTCACCGACTCGATTCAGCTTTGCTTCACGTCAAAAATTTGACCGAAGCGAATTTTGCAGATGCAGCTGGTGCAATCGCTATTTAATTTTTGTGGGGATTGATTGAGAACTGCCTCTAATGGCATGTT
Source organism: Pichia sorboxylosa (assembly GCA_001599115.1). NCBI lineage: Eukaryota > Fungi > Ascomycota > Pichiomycetes > Pichiales > Pichiaceae > Pichia > Pichia sorboxylosa. Next base: position 126,267 of record BCGC01000010.1, on the reverse strand, counting down.
ATTTTTCACTAATTTGGCGKGTCTTTGRATATTCTCTGCCAAAAATGTCCTTTATTACTCCCGACTCACCAAGAATAACATTGGAGGAGGCCCATCCTCCTACTGAACAGATACCCGAGTCTCTTAGTGCAGGATTGAACTTGGATGATGATGATGACGATGACGATGAGGGCGAAGACGCAGTGATACTGTCTGATAAAGAGATAACGGAACCAAACGATGAAAAAATGTCTGAGGAAATTGATATCGATGACGATGAAGATGACATTGATGAAAAATTGAATTCCTTAAGCTGCAACATACCCAAGGATCCTAATTATCAGACACCAATGATGGATTTTTCGGATACAGCCCAAATRCCGAATATACCAATCAACCCTTTTGRGTTAAACATTTCCTTGTCCTCATCAGATCCAATACCAATGAAAATYATGGGAAATGTGCATTCTTTGAATGACACACAGAAGCAGAAATTGGAATACTATATTGATGATAAACTATCCGTAATACAGAAAGGATTTATTAAATACTTGTCATCAAAAGAAGATGACACAAATATAGGTCTTGAGTGGTGCCAGCTGGTAGGTAAGATGGATGAAATGGTGGAATTTCTGTGGTTTACATTAACTCAAATAAAAAACGTGCCTATAGTTTATCATCCAAACATTTTGATAAATGATCAATTAGGAACTGCTTTTCTTGACCCCCTCCAGTCTACAAAAATTATTGAAAATTCAGCTGATTTTATCAAAGAGTCCAACCTCATCATTTCCAACGCCAATATGTTGACTCTACCTGCCAATATTTCCAACTCMGTCTACATATCCTATTTAATCACAATGCTTGGTGATTTGGTTGACTATTTTGTCAAATACGATCTTCACTCCTTTCTGGACTGGTCCGTTTTTCTACAGCTATCAGCCAAACTGGACAACATTCTCTGCGTCGCAGTAGATTACTCTAACCTCCAGGCGCCAATCATCAACAACACYGACAAGGTCCGCATTTCTTCCATAATTCAACGCTTGAAAATAGCTTGCGTCACCTTTTTTGATAAATTTATCAGGTCTTTGGGGCTGAAGAATATTGAAAAGTATAGATTCTCAATYGATAGGTTCCAAGTTTTCATTGGTGAATTATTCAAGGGTCTGGTCGACAGAACCTCTCTATAGGCACAATTTCCAAGATTCATTAGCGCGATGGAGTTTCCTATTTAAGAAGGTGGAGCCTCTAGCCGAATCTTGATATATTATAAATAGCGTATCTAATCCCCCCAACCATTTTTCAGCAAGTCCAAGCTCCAGCAATTGAATTATAATCTTGGTTATATATATACATAGAAAGTAAAATGAGYTCCACAGAAGTTGAAATCAGTATTCCAAATGGTAACAAGCACCAGCAACCAACTGGATTGTTCATTAACAACGAATTTGTGAAATCAAGTGATGGAAAGACCATTGAAGTGGAGAACCCGGGAAATGGAGAAACCATTTGTTCGGTCTATTTGGCAACAAAGGAAGACATTGATACTGCGGTTGATTGTGCAGAAGAGGCMTTTTTCAAYGTATGGTCGAAGTTATCAGGTAAATCAAAATCCGAGTATCTGTTCAAAATTGCAGACTTGATTGTGAAATATTCGTCTCATTTGGCTGATTTAGAGGCAATCGAATCAGGTAAACCAAAGGATACCAACGCAATCTTTGACGTTTTGCATTCAGCCGATGTGTTTAGATATTACGCCGGTAAGGCCATCAGTGCACAAGATGGTAAAACCATTGAATCGGAAACTTCCAAATTCACCTACACCATCTATGAACCTTTTGGGGTTTGTGCTGCCGTCATTGCATGGAACTTTCCAATGAGTACTTTTGCCTGGAAAGTGGCTCCTTGTTTAGCTGCTGGTAACACCATGGTGGTCAAGACGGCAGAATTGACTCCTTTAAGTGCCCTGATGATGTGTAAGATCTTCCAAGAAGCTGAACTGCCTAAGGGTGTCATTAATGTCACCTGTGGACTAGGTTCTGTTGCAGGTACCAGACTCAGTGAACATCCAAAGGTCCAGAAGATTTCCTTCACTGGTTCCACCAATGTCGGTAAAATGATTCAAAAAAGTGCAGCAGAATCCAATTTGAAATACTGTACTCTTGAATGTGGTGGTAAATCTCCTTTGGTTATTTATGAAGATGCCGATCTTGATCAGGCTGTCAAATGGGCAGCCTTTGGTATTTTCTTCAACAAAGGTGAGATATGTACGGCCTCGTCAAGAATTTATGTTCAAGAGAGCATCTATGACAAGTTTTTGACGAAATATAAAGATCACGTCGAAGAAGCATATGTCCAAGGTGARCAGTTCATTGCTGGYGTGAACGTGGGTCCAACCGTGTGTAAAGCACAACAGGACAAAATCTTAGGCTACATTGAGAGTGCAAAGAAGGAGGGAGGTAGAATTGTGTCCGGTGGTAAAATTCCAGCAGATACCAACAAAAAAGGTTATTACATCGAACCAACCATCATTGCCGACTGCTCTCAAGATATGACGGTTGTTAAAGAAGAAATTTTTGGTCCTGTTGTGACGGTGTCCAAGTTCTCCAGTGACGAAGAGGCCATCAAGTTGAGTAACGAATCTGAGTATGGTCTTGCGGCATATCTTTTCACCAACGACATCACCAGATCTCAAAATTACATTCGCCAAGTTCAAAGTGGCCAAGTGTTTGTCAACTACACCTTTGCTGCCGATCTTAGAATGCCTTTTGGTGGTTACAAGATGTCTGGTAACGGTAGGGAACTCGGTGACGAAGGTCTCAAGGCTTTCCAACAAGTGAAAGCCGTTCATATTAATCTCACTGCTCGTATGTAAACCACGTCTTTTTTTACCAATATTTATGTCATATAGTTCATAGTTGAATGCTACTAGGTAGCCGCTATAAGAGTAGCACCTCTGAAAAGGTGTTAATTTCGGGCTGCACGGATTTTCTCAAACCTTTCAGATTCAGAACTCAAAACAAAAAAAAAAAAGGTTTCAACCATATATTAAAGATCAATTCCATCATCATGGTTTAGATGGTCAACATTTGAATCAGACGGAACACACCACTGAATCTTCTTGTATTTCTTGCTTCCCTTTAAGACCCTCACCGATTTTTCACTATTATTTTCTGATCTTGGTCCCAAACCCCCCATGCAAACAGCATCTTGCCTTTTTTTTTGTCAGTAACCAAAAAAAATCAACTTTGATTTCGACACAAGCTTGAATCTGTAGTCAAAACTAGTTCATGTTCTATATATTCTGTTTCTTGTCAAATCTCAGCTGTGTTTCAATGCTTTCTCTCCAAGTTGCTTGCATTTGCTTCCATTGGACGAATCAGCGCCAGCGCGCCTCTGTGGTGATGAAAATTTCAATTTAACATACGTTTAGAGAATCTCAGCGGATAATTTCCATTTCTTGTACTGAGAGTATCACAGGTCAAAAAAAAAAAGGAGTCAAGTTATATATATATATATAACTGGTGGTGTAGTTGTGGATATCGAAGCAGACGAAGAAGAAGAAGAAGAAGAAGAAGAAGAAGAAGAAGAAGAAGAAGAAAAAAGTGAGTAAAAAGTTTGTGATTTTGGTGAGATATAAAGGAGGTCATAGTTCAGCATTGGAGATATTTTAGATTGATGGGCATATATTCTTTTTCTCATATATATTATCATACAAGATGTTTTTTGCAAGAGCCAAAATACGAGTAGGACAGTCAATGGAGCTGAAATTGGGCGCAGGAGTGGCAATCAGAAGGCGACAATTCCATTTGAAAAATGACAATGACAGCAAAGAAACTAGTGCAGAATGGAAGAGAAAACAACAAATTGAAACCTTCATTTCATTTGTGAAAACATCCCAGCAATTGAAAAAAGACATTGATAAATTTATTGGCTTTGATATGAGAAACTTTGCCAAGTTAAATGAAAATCTGCTACCTAGCAGAAAAATGGTGCAGACTTTGACACCATATGTTACAATCCCGGAACTGAATCAGCTAATGAAGAATGAACAGGCAGGTAAAGCTGTTGCATTGGTCAAATACAAAGCTAATAAAGAAAAGGTATTCTTAAATATGAAAGAATTTCAGACAATTTTCTTACAATTAATACAATACCCATGGTTTGCATACAAAATATTGGAGATATACCGGAACCACATTCAATTTGAAAGATTTCATGACAAAGTTCTCATATTGATGATGCGGATCGCCTATGACCACTTTGACTTCAATCTTTTCGATAGAATCTTTAGATTCTACGAACTGAAAAACACCCAGTTTGATCCAATAATAGTGTCGATCTCATTGGAAGTTTATTTAAAAACAGAAAATATCCTCTATGCAAATCAGCTGTTCAACCAGTATGTCATGACTGAAACGAACATACCTGCAAGAATTTTGAATACCTATGTCACGAAACTATACGATGTGACCAAAAATCTAACGTTATGTTTGGATGCCTACAAATTGTGGCTTTCCAAAAACTTGGCAACCAATTCGTCAATAGACTCATTCATGTATAATCTAGTCTACGAATTTGGCGAATCTCAAGATATACAATGGATACAATCTTCTTTGAAGGACCGAGGCTTATATGATAGATTTGCAATCAAATTCGGCAACCAGTGCATTGAATTATCCAGAAATAAAAAGAAATATTCAGACTTTATTGAGTCTGAAGAATTGCAACKTTATGAAAAGATGGCTAAAAATGATGACGAATTAATGTTGTATTTGAGAAATTTGACATATTTGAATTTGCGACATAAAAACTACCCGTCTGCTTTATTCACTTTCAAACATGTCAATGATCGCAAGGAATTCCAACTAACTGTCATTTCCATTCTCAGACATTTTGAAAAAGAACAAAGGCCGGATATAATATTCCAATTTTTGCAAAAACTGAGACATGATTCCGGGTACAAAATCCATTGGTCTCAAATCCTGATATACTGGAGAGCTGTAATCAACAAATATCCTCATTTGGGCAATCAAATACAAAAAGGTTTCAGTGATAGTTTCAAAAAGTCAAAGCATCATAGATATGCATTTTTGAAAAAGATCTTATCAGTCAAAAATAAAAAGGGTAGAATGGTTGGCTATTATCCTAAAATAGAGTACGATAATGTCCAAAGAGATCTCAAACCGATTGAAGTTTCACCCAACTTGAAAAATATTGAATCCAGATTGTATAATCGGATATCACCGAATTGTGAATTGATCAGAAAGGCAATTAAATTGACAGACAAAGAGGACGAATTCCACCGTTTAGTGACTTTGGCCAATGAGCTCAATCTAAAGAACAATTTGAAATTTAGAACAATCAAATTGAATATTGAAATTTTCTACAAGGAAAGAGTTTTTGGTATTAAGGGACAATCAGTCAAGAAGTTTGTATTTAGCCAGTTCGATATCATCAATAAATTCAACTATGCAGAGCCAGAGGGGCTGTATGAATTATTCAAACTCTGTGTCAAGCATGATTTATTTGATGAGTGCTTTATCATTTTACAATATTTTGACAAATATGACGTTTCCATCACAGGCGATCAGCAAGTACTGAAGTTCTTATCCATGTTGGTCAAATTTAATTGGAATAATAAAAATGTGGAGGGCATTTATTTTATAATGGATTGGTTGAAGAATCAAAAAGATATAATTGGTGATGATCTGTTCTTGGATAATTTATTTAGAGCAGAATGCAAGACATTAGAGAGTCTTTGTGACACTGAAAATAGGTTTGATCAATTAACAAAGGAAGAGATTGAGAATAATGAAAAGTTCAAATCCATTTTGCCGGAATTTGTACCTTACTATACCAAATGCATTGAACAAATGAAGGAACAGTTGAAGACTAGAAATGGAAAGATTGTGAATGAAATTAATGGAAATTTCACAAAGATGGTCCAATGGGTTGATGAAGATACGGAGTTGATTTTTCAGGGTAAATTCTAGCGGACTTTGACATTTACTGCTATCTTGATTAAATGCGTGTATTATTTTGATTATCTAGTRAAAAAAAAAAACAAATTATATAGAAAAACTGTATATATAGAAGAAAAATATAATATAGGGTATGTCGTTTATCTTCTTTTTCGTGGAGAAATTTCATCATCTTCATCTTCATCAAGATCATCATCGTCTTCTTCAATACTAATAGTTTTACCTCTTTTTCTGTTTCCTTTCGGGTTTATGCATCCTTCAGTATCCTCATCGCTTAATTCGGTATCATCATCCGAATTCAGCGTCTTTCTTTTGGCTTTGAATGTTGAAATGATGTCTTCTTCTTCATCCTCATCATTGTCTAGATTTATTGGCGTTTTAGGTTTATTAAATTTGTTGTTGATTTTTGATTCAAAAGCATTTTTAGAAAGTTTACGAGATTTGTGAGATTTGTGAGATTTATGGGACTTACTCAAATTTATCAGATCGCCATCATCGTCTGAATCATCAGGAATGGCTATATAGGATTTGTTATTGGAAACAATTTCATCATCACCAGATAGGTCACTTAAATTTGAGTCTTGACTTTCATCATCATCGTCGTCGTCTGAATTCCTTGTATAACCTGACTCTTCTACATTTTCCTCCTCTTCGTCGTCATCAACAATGAAATTGTCATTGTAATCATAATCATCAATGGAATTACCATCTGAATCATACCTAGTTGCTTTCGATCTTGAATCATTTATTTCTTCTTCCTCAAACTCATCACCATCATCATTATCATCATCATCATCTGACATGAAAACAGAATTACTACGTCTATTTGAATAACGAGTATCACCACTAACGTCTTCTTCACCATCTTCTTCATCGTCATCCTCTTCGTCGATGTTATTTTCATCTAAATCTATATCTAGATCTTCATCTTCGTCGGACCGATTTTGCCAACCCACCATAGTTCTTCCACAATTGTCACATTCGCCATCAACTAGTTCCCAATGACATGCAGAACATCTGGGCACACCATCTTCATTGTCAACCACCGATCTTGCAAATTTTTGGTTGATTTTTTGAATCCAAGGAAAGTCGTCAGTTTTGTCAGACAAATATTCAGAGTCTTTCTCTGATTTCCAGTTTGAAATCAATTTCAGTAACTTGGTCTTATCTGATTTGGAGTCGATCAAAGTGTTGATTGAATTTTTCAGGTCCAGGACCAAATTATCAATTAAATTTTTCATTGCATGGTTCAAAACAGGTTTAGAGTCGCCAATGTCCATTCGACATAAAGCACACGTTGGGTTGTGCTGATACCAATGTTTGGTGCAGGAGTAGCAGAACGTATGTCCACATGTTGTGGAAACAAAAGGATAGGTGGGGAGATCCTGGCAAATCGGACAACACAGATGAATTGACAGGTTATTTATGATAGTTGAGATTTCAAAACCAAAAGAATCTGGCTTACTCTGCAACACATGTGTAAACTCTGGACAATTCAGAATTGTCTGCAAGGTGTTTGGCATTACAAAGTCAATACTATTATCCCTTCAACTCCTAAGATAGTTGATTTGGGCGGTGGTCGTTGGGCGTGCAATGTTATCAGGAGAAAATGCATGGTTTTTATCACTTCACAGAGCAATTTTTCAGCAGATTGCGGCGCGGATCAGTAGCACGGAGGCATGAACCATGGAGGAAACAATTATATATCTAAGCTGTACTAGGTTTACTAGACTGATATTCTTTTTCTATTTTGCTATTTGAGAAAGTTTTGGAAAGTTTTGGAAAGTTTTGAGTGGATAGTTGAATTGCTTTGTATTGAAAACCATGTAGATCATTTTATGCATGCACATAAGTGGGAGGTGGCTTTAGTTTTTTTTTTAAATGCTTTACTAATTCGGATATATATGCATGCATGCACCCAATAACTTTTGCTCAATAAAGATAAATCGCAAGAGTGATTTTAAGTCCAGAATATTTTATAGCGATACTTGTATGTAGATATTAGACTCTTTAGACAAGAAAAACTTGGTCTTGTCGCATACTAACGACTCTTCTTTGTATATTCATCTTGTTGTTTGAAAGCAATGATTTATAATACACATTAATACAAATACAGTATTGTTCATCATGACTAGTGAGACAATTCACTTCTTACTTAGCCCACAAGTCAGTTGGATGTATCTGTCATGCTATTTATAACAATCATTCGTTATCTGGGACATTACTGCTTAGTTATCTAAAATGGTGATCGTTAGACATCAAATACAATATTAAACTTTTTTTGTGTGGCAAATCTAGAAAACCCATTGAAACTGGCTTAAAACTTTTGATAAGTATTGCTGGAACGAGCTTAATTTATTGCTGCCTTGGTTTGTTTATATTTGAACAACAGATCCAAGAGCAATTTTAAATTGTTGGTTGCGGCCATATCTAGCGGAAAGCACCGTTTCCCGTCCGATCAACTGTAGTTAAGCCGCTAAGAGCCCGACTGAGTAGTGTAGTGGGAGACCATATGCGAAATTCGGGTGCTGCAATCATTTTTTACTWYACCAGYATGMTTTTTTACATGATAACACTGTTTCCAACAACTTGAAGTTGTTTTCCCATCAATTCTGACCCAAATACAAGCACTTCCGACGTATCTATTACATTTCTAACGATGCTACTTAACCAGCTGGCACAGAAATCGAAGTTCGGACTTGATGGTGAATTTTTTTTGCTAATGCGCGGAGCAACAGATTTAATCATCTTGTTGCGTTCTACCAACAAACAGTTCACATGTGATAGGTAACAAGTAATGAGAAAGTGTAAGCATATAAACGTAAATGGATGAGACCTTGCAGAGATTTATATTCAATTTACGACAAATATTGATCAGACTTTCATCAAATAAAATACCATGTAGATGCCCAACTAATGGTGATTTCCCCATCAAAGTAAAAAAAGAGTTTCATTGTGGTAAAGCGCTGCCATTAATTTCTTTTGTTTCCTTCCATTTCCATTCCTAAACTARAAAGAAGTCGAGACAGTTCCAAGTCCTCGAAAGAATGCAGCTAGAATTAACTAAATATAGAACTGTGACCTAGCAGGCACTCAAAGTCACGTGCCACTCTTGCAGCACGCATTACGTGATGGCAGCGACGGCGACTCACTCTCCCCGGTTGAGCGACGCGTCGCAAAGTGCGTAATTTATCTGTCATTGACGGAGTTAATCTCTCATACAGCCAATATTAAATTGGCATTGCGGGTTTAAGTTAATCCGAATTGTTAGCGCGGAACGAGAATGATTGGCTGACTGAACGATACGGAATTGGTTGCTGGGGTAGGGAAAAGCTGGCTAACCAATGATCGCGATGGATTGGTCGGCGTCGGCAGAATTGGTTGCTGTGCACGGTTGTTGTGCGTCCGGAAAAGGAAATTGTCTGCGCTGTTTGTTGTTGATTGAAGCGAGGGCAAAATTGGTTGCCTTGAGGTTGCTTTTTAACTCTGGGTGTTTCCTGATTCTTGGACGGGAGTTGAAAAAGGTATTTTTCTGCTTTTTCCTCTTCTCTCTTTTCCCTTCTTCTTCCTCCTTTTGCTTGGTTCTTTTGACAGTCTCTTTTATTAGATATAAGATACCCATTCCCTATTTGAATTTAATATATTCTAGCTAAATTCTGCTTTCAATTTCACTTTCGTTCAGGGTAGCCCGTATTTTATAAAAGATGTCTGAAAAGGAAATTCACGATCCTGTTGCTGAAAAGGCTCCTCAAGTGCCAGTTGCACAAGAGGAAGAAGACGACGATGAAGACATTGATCAATTAGTGATGGAATTACAATCCAATCACGGTATTGCCGATGGTGCTGAAGGTGACGACGACGAAGAAGAAGAAGAACACTCTTCTTCTTTCAAGGAAGTGCCAGAAGAATATTTGCACACCGACCCTTCCACTGGTTTGAGCTCTGCTGATGTCACCAAGAGAAGAAAGAAGTTTGGTCTCAATCAAATGGCTGAAGAACAAGAAAACATGGTTATCAAGTTCTGTATGTTCTTTATTGGTCCAATTCAATTCGTCATGGAAGCCGCTGCCATTTTAGCTGCTGGTTTAGAAGATTGGGTTGATTTCGGTGTGATTTGTGGTTTACTTATGCTTAACGCCTGTGTTGGTTTCATTCAAGAATACCAAGCTGGTTCTATTGTCGATGAATTAAAGAAAACTTTAGCTAACAGTGCTACTGTTATTAGAGATGGTCAATTAGTTGAAGTTCAAGCTAATGAAGTTGTTCCTGGTGACATTCTTCATTTAGAAGATGGTGTTGTCATTCCTGCTGATGGTAAGTTAGTTACCGAAGAATGTTTCTTGCAAATCGATCAATCCGCTATTACTGGTGAATCCTTAGCTGTCGACAAGCACTGTGGTGACCCAACTTTCTCTTCCTCTACTGTTAAGAGAGGTGAAGGTTTCATGATTGTTACTGCTACTGGTGACAACACCTTCGTCGGTAGAGCTGCTGCTTTAGTTAACAAGGCTTCTGGTGGTCAAGGTCACTTCACTGAAGTTTTGAACGGTATTGGTACTCTTTTATTGGTTTTCGTCATTTTGACTTTGTTATTAGTTTGGACTGCTTGTTTCTACAGAACTGACCCAATTGTCAGAATCTTGAGATACTCTTTAGCTATTACCATTGTTGGTGTTCCAGTCGGTTTACCAGCTGTCGTCACCACTACCATGGCTGTCGGTGCTGCTTACTTGGCTAAGAAGCAAGCTATTGTTCAAAAGTTATCTGCTATTGAATCTTTAGCTGGTGTTGAAATCTTATGTTCCGATAAGACCGGTACCTTGACCAAGAACAAGTTATCCTTACACGAACCATACACTGTCGCTGGTGTTGAAGCTGATGATCTTATGTTAACTGCTTGTTTGGCTGCTTCCAGAAAGAAGAAGGGTTTAGATGCTATTGATAAGGCTTTCTTGAAGTCTTTGATTGGTTATCCAAAGGCCAGAGCTGCTATGAAGGAATACAAGACCTTAGAATTCCAACCTTTCGATCCTGTTTCCAAGAAGGTTACTGCTATTGTTGAATCTCCTCAAGGTGAAAAGATTATTTGTGTTAAGGGTGCTCCATTATTCGTTTTAAAGACTGTCGCTGAAGACCACCCAATTCCAGAAGATATCTTAGAAGCTTACCAAAACAAGGTTGAAGAATTTGCTACTAGAGGTTTCAGATCCTTAGGTGTTGCTAGAAAGAGAGGTGAAGGTCACTGGGAAATCTTAGGTATTATGCCATGTATGGATCCTCCAAGAGATGATACTGCTGCTACTGTTTCTGAAGCTAGAAGATTAGGTTTAAGAGTTAAGATGTTAACTGGTGATGCCGTTGGTATTGCTAAGGAAACTTGTAGACAATTAGGTTTAGGTGATCAAATCTTTGATGCCGACAGATTAGGTGTTTCCGGTGGTGGTGACATGGCTGGTTCCGAATTATACGATTTCGTTGAAAACGCTGATGGTTTCGCTGAAGTTTTCCCACAACACAAGTATAACGTTGTTGAAATCTTACAAGAAAGAGGTTATTTAGTTGCTATGACTGGTGATGGTGTCAATGATGCTCCTTCCTTAAAGAAGGCTGATACCGGTATTGCCGTCGAAGGTGCTTCCGATGCTGCTAGATCTGCTGCTGATATTGTTTTCCTTGCTCCTGGTTTATCTGCTATTATTGATGCTTTGAAGACCTCCAGACAAATTTTCCACAGAATGTACTCTTACGTTGTTTACCGTATTGCTTTATCCTTGCACTTGGAAATTTTCTTAGGTTTGTGGATTGCTATTTTGGATGAATCCTTGAACATTGACTTGATTGTCTTCATTGCCATTTTCGCCGATGTTGCTACCTTGACCATTGCTTACGATAACGCTCCATTTGCTCAAAAGCCAGTCAAGTGGAACTTACCAAGATTATGGGGTATGTCTATCATTTTAGGTGTTATCTTAGCCATTGGTACCTGGATCACTTTAACCACCATGTTGTTACCAAAGGGTGGTATCATCCAAAACTTTGGTTCTATTGATGGTGTCTTATTCTTGCAAATCTCTTTGACTGAAAACTGGTTAATTTTCATTACCAGAGCTGTTGGTCCATTCTGGTCTTCTGCTCCATCTTGGCAATTATTCGGTGCCGTTTTATGTGTTGATATCATTGCTACCTGTTTCGCYTTATTCGGATGGTGGTCTCAAAACTGGAACGACATTGTCACCATTACCAGAGTCTGGATTTGGTCTTTCGGTATCTTCTGTGTCATGGGTGGTGCTTACTACTTAATGTCTGAATCTCAAGCTTTCGACGACTGGATGAACGGTAAGAAGAAGCAAGAACCAGAATCCAAGAGAGGCTTCGAAGATTTCGTTGCTGCTATGAAGAGAGTCTCYACTCAACACGAAAAATCCAACTAAGCACATTTTTATTAATTTGTGGAACCAAAACAATCTTTCAAGATTACATTGTCGTTATTTTCACATTATATAATTTATAATTTTTAATAATTAATATAAATCATTCTTTAAAGATCTAGAAGTGCAATGTGCATGCATGCATGCACACATGCACACACACTTGCCATCATTTGTTGAATCTGCTATAAAACTCTTCTCTGGAGTTTTTCAAATCCGTTGTGTAATTATGGAATTTGGCCTTATTTGTCACATCTTCGACACCTTTGAAGTTGTTGTTGAAGGCGCTGTCAATCATTTTGGAGGCGGTTTTCATTTCTTCAATTGTGTCGAGCGAAGCGTAGTCAAAATTTATAAAGGCCTTCTTCTGGATATCTCTACACGCCACGAAAAAGTCGGCAAGTTTTGTACAGGAGTCACTTTCTAATCTTCCCAGGGCGCCGATTCTGTTCCAGAGAGTCTGTTTGGAGAGGCAGTTGTAGAATGCCAGTTGGATTTCCGAACAGTTGATCAAAACACTCTCTTTTTCATCGTTTTGTCTTTTGTAGAGATCAACATCAATTCCTGAATAAGACWTGGGTTCCTTCATCAGGGCCACCGTGCTCAATCCCGTAGGTACTTTGAATGCCTGCGGATCGTCTTGCTTATTTTGCAGCCCGTCAGACGCCGCCATCAACTCCTGCGCCATATTAGGCTCCTGTAACGCTTCTTGTGCTTTCTTGGACTCTTCGGCATTGGCAGATTGTCTTTTCAACAGCTCCTTGAATTCTCTGTTACTTAAAGGCGAATCTTTGGTATTCAAATACCTATCTAGATCGTCTGGTAATTGTTCAATTTGTTCCGTTTCTTCACTTGTCTTCTTTCTCCACCAAAAAATGCCCATTTTGTTGCTTTGTCTATTCTACCTAAATTCTCAAAAATAAATCTTCAATATTCTTATACCTGTCTATATATATATAAGAGCTTGTAACTGATGTGTTAAACAGGGTTGTATTGTGCAAGTTTGTCAGAAGTATCTCTCTCTAAGAACAAGAGAAAAAAACTAGATTTGATTTTCTTGTTCGCTCACTATGTCGTTCACGATTAGTGTGTCTTTGACAAGCTTTTGCTGTGCTCCCTCTTTGATGTGATCATCGTCAAGGCCTAACCACGACAATGGATCCGTGGAAGGTAGTTTTTCAATCCATTGAATGTATACATTGACATCAGTGCCTTGAGGCAAAACTAGAGCATCGGCGTCGGCATCGGAATTGGCATCGGAATTGGCATCGGAACCGGCATTGGATAGGGGGAGATCGGTGGAGCTTAAATATGTGAGGTTGGTTGTAGAGTCGGAGTCCAGCAGATTCGAGTTCAGTAAATTGCCTGAAATGCATTCTTTAGCTTCAGTGGAAAGTTTACCACCAAAGATCACGCTGCAAATCATGAAATCAAACATTTGGATGGTYRTTGAAGTGAGCTCTMGTTGATTGGATTTAGAACTCATGTATTTGGTGATGAAACAGTAAGCATTCTTCAAATCATTTAGGTTCAAGGAATATCCCGGTTTATAGTTGGAGATACTGACCATGTATGAATATCCCCAGCATAACGCAAACAAAACCCTTTTGATCATAGGAGGTGTCATAGTTAACATTCTGGTAGAGCTCAAAAAACTTGCATCGTTACAAATCAAATCGGTCATGTTGCGCTTGATACTATTTTCGGATTCCACCACAATTTGGACACACTCTTTCATGAARAGAATAGGTAAGTTTGCATCAATATCACATGTGAAAATGAATTTTTTGGATTCATCAATGTCACCCAATTTGAGCTGATGAATGGTCTCAGCTATATTGCTCAAAAACTCGTTGGAAAGTTCCACATTTTCAATCACTATCCATTCCTTCTTATTTTCTACACTCATCATTTTGGCTGCCTCAATCACACCATCACTAGATCCCAATGCCAATTTACCAAYATCTCTTTTTTTCAACCTAGCCAACTCTTCAATTTTCAGTGTTGCATCGTTACCTTTGGATGAACGCAAAATTACAAACTTGTTGGACTCTAAAGTTTCTTCGAAGCCGTTTATTATTGCATCATTCAACAGCTCATCATCACCCACAATTCGAGCTAAAACGCTGCTCAATATATTTTTATCCTTTGAAAGAAATGATATATTGCTCTTCTTGTAAACATTTACCACAAAGGAGCGTTTTAAGTCACCAAGCTCTTCATCTTGTTGCAACGATTCAATATATATTTCTTTCAAAAAGTTTGTCGAAAAATGATATTGCTTCCCCAACTCACTGAATTTTRAAAAAGCGATRGTCAAATCCGCATATAAAGACCCCAACAATTGGTACTTGCTTCTAATTCCATTGTAAGTATCCATGATATTGTTACTATTCGTGATTTGAGTTTCAAGAGCAAGAGTTTCCTTCTTGACTGTTTCCAGTTGGGTCAAAAGCTTATCATCATCTAAAATGTTTTCTTTACTGGTGCTCAACAACTCTAGCAACTCTTTTTCGTATGATCTCAAACGGAGCTCGCATTCGTTACTAGTTTGAATCAGTTTGAGCCTTTTCTCTTCAACATCAGAATCTTTAACTTTCAATGCTAAATTCAGAGCTTCATTGATCATAGTTTCCTTGGTGAACGAAAAATTTAACACGCACATCCTACTTTCAATAAATGGATGCAACTTTGTTGTGCTATCTCTTGAATGAAGGAATAGTTTGAAATTTTCTGAAACATCTATTTCCTTATCTCCCAATTTTACAATCGACCTTCCAGTACCAAGTAGGGTATAATCCTTGGCAATCAAAGGGTTTATCACCGGATCATAATGCTCACCATCTTGAATTAAAATTGTTCCTCCAAATTTCACACAGTTTTCAAGCTTTCTTAAAAGATTAAGATCGTGGAAGCTGGAAAGAACCAACTTTTGGGATTTTGCCACAAATTTTTCCAAGAATGGAACCATCATAGAGGAAGGATCTATAATGTAAACAAACCGTTCATTTGAAGAGCAGTCCATGATGGAAGCATTGTCGATGAATTGTTCATCTTGTGGCAAACCATTTTCCTGCCACTCAATTTTGTTTTCAACTGTAGATATATTTAAGGAAAACATATCTTCTTCACTACTATAAGGAATGTTTTCCTGAAGCAACATGTCTTTCCATTGTCTCAACATCAGTTTTCTTAAATATGGTACTCGTGCTCCACAATATGCCGTAAAAGCCGCTGCTAGCATAGTGTCACCAACAATGTATACTCTTCTCCTTTTGAATTCAAGTATGTTAGATTCCCATCTCTTTTGCTCATTTTGAAGACCCGATAAAAGATGAACACTCCTGTCTAATTTCTCCTTCACAAATTTCATCTCCATTTTGATGTTTTCCGTTTTTCTTATGGTTTCACTATATTCAAACTTATATTTCTCAATCTCAGATGTCAGATCTTCTATAAGTCCGTGAATTGCTATGAGTTTAGCTTTTGTATCAAACAATTCATTTTCTAAAGATTGCAGCTCTTGTTTCAATGGTGCAACTCGTACAACAATAGTTGAGTATTTCAATTGTGCAATTATCCACATTAACAAGGGGCCACACGCCTTACTTGCCCTGTTAGCGGACTCATAATTAAACTTCGAATGTTCCAAGTAGTTTTTTTCCATAATAGAGACCTGTTGTTTTGAAACTTTATCACCTTCAAACCCAATAATATTAGCAATGAAATCATCTTTACGAATTATTTGCTGCACATCCTTCCAAGAAAAAACAGAATAGCCTAGCATAACACAAATAGCTTCTAAAACAAGTTTAATCGTTTCCGGGGGATTATTCATAGATCTCAACTCTGTTAAATGCTGTTTTTTGATGTTCATGACACCTTGTTGGGCCTCTTCTATCAATTCTTCAGCCGTTTTAAGCTCATTTACGACGGCCCTTTTCCTTTCAATTATTGATCTTTCTTGCTTTTCAAAAAGCTCTTCCATTTTTAAAGACATGTCCTGTTTTCTTTCTGACTCGTTTTGATCTGTGATCATCTTATCCAGTATTTTTTTCGCTTTATCATTTTCTATATTGAGCTTGGATTCTTTTTCAATTAATGATTTACTCAAATGTTTTACTTTCAAAAACGTTTCCTTTAAATGATTCAACCCCTTAATAACATGTGACTGTAATTCTTGTAATTTTTTTTCATTTTCAACAAAAATTGAGCAAAATATTTTCAAAAAATTCAAAAATTGAAATGGTCCTGTCTCAAATCCCAAGTAGTTAACATAGTTATGGATACTCACAAGAACTTTTGTAACGACATCTTTTAGCCCTAAAGTGTGTCCATCCTGTGTCTCTTGTTTGTAATCAGATGTGTTCAAGGGAAGTGAGCTTATCATTGAGGTGGATACAGTAAATAATGATTCATCATCCCAAGTTCCCATCCAATTTACAACGCATCTGTTGTACAAAGCTGTTGATTGAATGAAAGGTTTGCTAGAAGATTGATACGGATCACTCATTGTGAAAACTATATGGAAATTCTTTGCAATATTTGTAGTGAACCATTGATAGAGTTCATCATCTCCATCTAGCAAACAACCTTGCGATCGAGAAGTCTTTAGACAATCAGCCATCAATGATTCATATTCTTCTGCTTGAAAAAGACCCGGAACTTCAGCATTAGCAAGTAATGTATTCATTATTTCCAAAAATGAATCTTCCAATATGGTGGATTCATCAATGACAAAACATATTTTTTCATTTTGAACACCAGATCTAATTAACAATTGCCTCAAAATTTTTTCAAAATCATTCAAACCAAAACCTTTAAATACATCAAGCTGGAAGAACTTATACCCATTCATCCATGTAACAAACTTTGTGATTGTCCGTTTTCCACTTCCACTTGGTCCAATCAGCATCATATGACCTTGAGGGATTTTAAGAACCCTATCAATTCTCAAAATATGATCAATTAATTCATCATGTAACACTATGTTTACACGGGTTTCTTCTTCATTATAGACATTGAACTTTTCTTTGATAAATTTGTTTAGTGTTACTTCGTCAACTGATTCATATGTCATACCCAGCCATTCTGAAAATAGAATAGGTTTTTGAAAAGCCTTTGAGACATCGACGTTTAGAAAATGAGTTTCTGAAACATCAATTAGCATTTGAAATAACCAATCTTTTTCTTTTTTCTCAACAAGCTTATCTGAAAATAATCGTAATGCTTCATGTGCCCAGACTCTAACCAGCTCTTCTAATTTCATTTGAATGGAATTTTTCAGAGATAAATACAAACCTTTAATCCATCTAGTAAGCTCTCTAGGAGAACAAATATAATGCGGCCTACTTGAACATTCGAAATATTTGACATAACGAAGGTAAACTGCTATCATAGCATTGGATATTGAGTCCGAATAGCCAATCAAATTAGGAACACATCTTAGCACAGCAGTTGCATAGACTCTATAGATCATACGCAAAGAATCTTCTGAAGGGTAGTCAATCATTAAGGTGGTGCACAAATTTGTAAATCTATTGGACATTTTATTTCTACCAGATATTGAAATAGGGTTACAAGCTCCAACAAATTGAATATTTTGTAAGTTTACCCATTCACATGTTTTTGGATGCCAGAACCCTTTATATTTGATGATGCATCTCAAGAATTCAATGATTTTTTGTGTACCATATTGGTCGGGTTGGGGTAAATTTAACTCATCACAAAACATTACAAGCCATTTACCCACTGTTCTTGGGGTTAAAATAACAGAGTTTGTTGTTCTTTTATACCGACACAGTTGTTCCAATGACATGATTAACGAGCTGATAGTGGTTTCTTTGGAAAAATTGAGGCTCAAAAGTTCCAATAACGGAGATTTTCGAATGCAAGTTAATAACAGCATAGTCTTACCAGCACCAGGGGGTCCGGACAAAATAAGTGGATGATGTTGATTGATTATTGAAGAAATCTTACTTTCATAAATGACAGTATCTAAAGTAGGAATTATAATGCTTGGATCATCTATCATGTGTGCTTGGAGCTCTATGTGACCCACCTTATCCGCAATGTTTATCCAAGAGCCCAAAGGAAAAGATACTTCAACATTTATTAAAGAATTGAAATCATCATCATCAAAGAAAGGACAAAATTTAGGATTTTTTACCATTTTGGAAGAAAATTCATATCGGTTTGAATGTGATATTTCCAAAGTGAACGACCAAAACACAGCAAGAATTATGCTTCTTTGATAATAAAGTGTCAAATCACTTTGCAAGGAGTAGGCATTTGTCTCAAAAAAGCCACTTAGTTCCTTTACTGTATGATTTATCAGCACCCACATGTTAGAAATTACTTTCCATTTTGTAATTCCCAAAACCCGTTGATAACAACTTGAGAGTTTCCATAATTGATTAAAAGTTGTTTCATCCACCAAAGATTGAAAGATTTCTGCCATTTGTGCTTTTATATCTTTGAGATTGTTGTTAAGACTTAATKTTCCTTCATTCGTATAGCCACATCCTACAAGAGAAGCAGTTCTAAAGTTATGCAGCATATAATTAAAAATATCAGGAAATTCAAAATAGTCGGACTGGAATGAAATAACACCACATCTACTAATAGTAGCCGGTGTTGCATGATCTAAGTTATCGACTTCAAACACAAGATGCACATTAGAAGGTAAAGATAGCCGTTCACCATTACTCAAAGCAAGCAATTTATTATCATCCAGTAAACTATTTAGACTTTCAACCCAAACTGGATCTATATCACAATCAAAAAGAATCCAAATATGTTTCGAGTTTGAAGACTCATTCTCATTCAAGTTCCTTAATATTTTTGTCAGAACACCATCCTTCCATTCGTTTGTATTGTAGTCAATTTCTCCAAAAATTGAGCTTTTTTCTAGTATTTTTGCATCGAGTTTATGAATTTCATTTTCCATCAATGTTGTAGTAGCAAGTGCCTCAGTCAAGACATCCAAAGACGTAGACTTTCCAGATCTGGACTCTCCCAGTAAAATCAATCCTTGATTAAGCTTTTGAATTTCATAAATTTGCATGCATTTGGAAATCCATCTTTTTGGAGCAGCAAAACCTCGTGAAAGAGCAATCCTTTCAAGTTCCTTTTTCATATGATGAAAATCTTCTGAGTCTTGGTAAGGTTTTCCCAATTTTTCAATTTCCTTCTCAACRACAGTYAAATCAGATTCGACTAAACGTGGAGAGATGACATCACGACAGCTCTTTTCAATAATCTGAAACTCTGTATTGTTTTTGTTTCCTCTATTCAATTTACCAGCATGGACAATCACAGATTTCAAAGTTCTCAAGCCAAAATCATAATGCTTTTGWTTGGAGCATAATTTTTGTAAGTTTTTGAAAAAGCCAACAAGAAGGGAGGATTGTTGATTGGCTTCAAGAAAACCTTGAAYTGTTAAAAGAACTCTTGCWATGATTTCAGAATCTGGCTGCATCATCGAATATGTCAAAAACTTACTTTTCAGGTTGTCAGGTAAACTCGATCTTCCTTCGTAGTTAGGGTTGTTCGTAATGAATATTCCAGTGTTTGGATTTATTTCGATAGTTTTGCCATGCAAATCAATTTCATGACCTTCAGCTATCATACCATATTGWATTTTTTCTATTTGAGTCGAAACAGCCGATAAAGTGCTTTCATCTAATCTGTTAAATTCATCAAAGCAACCCCAGGCACCAATTTTTCCAATYCCAATAAGAATATTGCAAACAGTTTCAACATTAAATGTCTCATCACAACAAAACACAAAAACGCTTTTACCTAAGGAATATCCCAAGGCTTTAACTGATTCCGTTTTACCCGTTCCAGCTGGACCCAGTAGCAATCCACCTAGTTTGAGRTCTAATGCTTGGGAAAGCAAACTATAGGTTGATATCAGTAATGGTGTATACGCAAGCTTTTTAGGTGATCCCAGATACTCAAATCCATAGTTACACTGAAGTGTTCCCTGTTTTACAACTATTTTGTATTTTCCACTTTCATCAGTAACTGAGTAAAATTTTTGTTCGGAAAACCACACAAAACAGTCATTTTCACAAGGTGAGATTTGGGTTAAATTTTCCAAAATGTCTAATTTATGTATCATTTCAATCAACAAATTTTCGATTTTTATTCTGGTGATATATGGAATATTATTTTTTATTGATCCAATTAAAGTTTGGATGGTCTTCGTCAATACACTAACTAGTACTTCATAATCATTCCTGTAGATAGCATTTTCGATTTTTTCGGTGAAAAACAGTTGGAAAGCCAAAAATATAACCTGATTGCAATACTGATTACAAATTGAGAACAAAAATCCCAAATCTTCTTTAAATAAATTCTCATGAATGATCATAAACAGTTCGAAAGTTTGTGCTGATAAWGTTTCTTTGATAATGTTTTCTAATGAAATTAACCAATCGAKTAAATTCACATCCGATATAGATACAGGCCGARTAAGRTCGAAAACTTCTCCTTCAGATGAAATGATRCTTGAGATAGCCAATTTGGTAGAGTCAAAATTGATATCGGATATTCCAATAAAGATTTTTTTGATATGTTTTGAGATGATRTTAGAATTAGTGGAATTTCCAAAAAGCTCTAGAAGGTCATCATTACACACAAAATAAAATCTTGGAAATAATCTCCTTTGCTGTTCTAAATATCCGGTTAATGACTTTCGGATTTTTGACAATATTTCTGAAACTCGCCTAATTGTGTTATCAATATCTGCAATRTCAAGGATATCTGTAACGGCAGTTGTTKTTGAGCTAGCATCAATCAAGCCACGCATCTCAAAAGATGCAGTTTCAAATCTAGTACAATCTAAGGGAACTATTTTATTCATCTCCTCTCTATTTTTGAAAATTCCCGATAGATACACCCACTGCCTTTGTGCTTCAGACCAATTACTAAAAAGCTGAAAAAGTCTTTCCAATTTTTCATCAAAATTAGAGACTCTTGAAGAAAATTTTGAGTACCTTGGGGATAACTTAATGGCTTCCAAAACGTTCATATCATCTCCTATTTTAGAAAGCAAAAGGCTCCAATTTTTAATGAGCAAAATATTGTCCTTGTTTTCAAAAGTTTCAAATTTTTGCATATTCCAAGATAACTCTAAATTATCAATATCATTTCTAAGGTTTTTATCAGATTCCGCAGCAGAAATGACGTTTTTAATATATTTTTCATTTCCTGGTATATCCAAGTCAACCACATCCCCAACCTTCAAAAGTTCTGGAGGCTGTTTCAGTTTAATGTGATTGAAAAKATCAACCCAGTGAGATGTTTCCATATAGTCACCTGCCAATATTGTCATCAGCGGAATTACCTTCAGAAGACTTTTGATTTGAAATTGAATTGATTCTAAGGCAGAGTACGATTGAATTTCCGTAGAAAAAGATCTCGAAGAGAGCAACAAGTCTTCTAAAAGGTTCTTTATYTTCATTGGGTTATATTCATTCCAAGGAATATTTCTAATGCTGCTTAGTGAGCTGAAGAGTTTTGTRATGACGCCCCATATTTTTTGTAAATGTTTTACTTCTCCAAATTTCTCMTCAATTGGAAGCCAGACAGGAATATTCAAAGACGATGATGCTAAAACCAGTTCATGATACGTGTTTTGAAGTTTTGCAAATTCCGTTTCAAAATTGTGAAGTATCAACATTATTGTTTTTGGAGGTTCACTATCCGAAGCATTAAATTTTGGTTTTTGGGTTTCCCATCTGTTGTTTAATTTAGTTAAATTATCGGTAACGCTTAAAAGATAATCATTTAGAACAGACTTGATTACATCGGAATGAGAATTTTGATACGCTAGAATGCCAGATACTTTTTCGTTTATTTKTTGAATAACTTYTTTCACATCATCATAACAGGAGGTATCATTAAATCTGTATCTCGCTAAAAACCCATATCCTAATTCCAACTGATCAAGTTTTGTTTTAATTTCTTGCAAATATTTTTGATACTCAGACATAGTTGACAGTGTTTTTATGACAGTAGTTGGATTTGAGAAATTGAAATCATTTGAGARAATTGCAACCTGCTTTTTAAGTAAAACTTCATGTATTGCTGAAAGTTCTGATTGATAAATATGGTAGAACGATTTCAAAATTTCCCTTTGATATARATTGAACTGTGTGTATATTTTTGATTGGGTCTGTTCAAAATCAATTTTGATTAGTCCAAAGCATTTGTATGTATTTGTAGTATCAAAGATATCCCTAATAGACTGAAGCTTTTCTAAAAATGATAACCACTTTGTAAGATCAGAACCATAGTTTTCATTCAACTTCGAGATGTCAATATCCCATAAAAAATGAATCTCTTTCCAAAGGGACAAGAAAGATTCAGCATTGTCAAAACTTTGATTAATYAAACCCTCAATATTGTTATATACTCTTAAACATGGATCTGAAGTRAATTTCTTATCCTCATTTTCAACAAATTTATAATTGGTATTGGCAATTTGCTCTTGAGAGTCAAYAACTGATAGTTTTGACTTTAACGACTGTAGAAAAAAATTCTTTGAATGCTTCAAATCTGGTTGAATGATTATACTGAAATCTTTGACTAATAATTGATGATTTTTGCAATTGAATAAAAATTGATGATCGTCAGACAGCCATTGCTCACAAATATTGTTCAATTCAATTTCCAGTTTYGAAATAAGAATACCTCCTAAAATTTGATTGATTGATTCAATAAAATGATTGATTGTAGTTTGATCATGAGTAAYCATGAAGACTGGTTTTAATGATAGCTGAATTTTCTGTAAAGTTCGAGCAATAGCGGTTGAATCAAARTCGCAAGTGACCAACTCATCGAGTTTATCATGAAAATCTCTATTAATTAGCTCCAATTCGTTRAAACTGAAATAACAAGCGTCTACAGTTTTCTGAATGTCCAGGATAGCATTCAGCATGGCTTCATCATGAGTTAATTGTATCCAAGTTATGTGCAAGATATTTGAAATATCAATATCAATCAWATCCAATTGACAAGTAAGCAAACATTGGAAATCATCCAAAWRACCTGCACTTGCCTTTAAATAATAGTATCTCTTKATTGTTTCATCYAATAAAGCAACTATGCCYTTTATTTTTGAAACTTTCTCAGAGTATGAGCATATTGACGTTGGAAYACTCAAATTCAAGAATTCCAAGCATTGTATTTCTCTTTCTAAATTGAGATCGTCGTAGTCCAWATTTATTTTTATCACAGAATTATCCTGTATTATTATTTTCTTAGCTAAAATATTCGARTCAATTTTTTTAGTAATATTTGAGACCCAAATTTTAAGTAGCTCGTCAATATCAATTTCAGTCAACATTAAAGATATTTTATTTGAATATTTTTTTCCTTCAGGGTAATTAGCCCAATTTTTTGTCAAWACCAACTCTAAGTGGTGAAAAATAACTGTGACTTGAAAAAGAATTTGTTTTATCCAAAGAAGCTTAGCCGAAAAAGGAGGAAGGTTCTTGAGTTGCATCAAGTGATTAATTTTGCTTTGATTTTGAATTTGATATTCCAAATTGAGCAGTTCATCATCGGTGAACTTCAAAAGTATGGACTGAAAGTCTTGYAAGATTAGCTTAATTTGTGGCTTATTTAGAATAGWCTGAAACTTTTCGAAAAAATTTAACAACAAATCCTGATTGGTTCCAAACTCCAGTAACATGGTTTTGATGATTGTAGCCAATTTTGATTCAATCAGAGATATTTTCTGATTATAGTTTTGGGTGTGAGAGCTGAAAAAATAATCATCACTARTAAATATTTTTTTCAAGTTCAAGTCAATCAAGGGTTCATAGGCTTGCTGCGCTTCATCTAAAAGAATCTGGTAATTAGCACTCGATGAATCTTCAATCAATCTGAAAATCAAATTTACAAACTCATTATGATTTATTCTCAGTTCAATTATCTCGCTGATCCGAGTTGAAACTGAATCAAAATTATCAAGCTTTAGTGATAGGAACTGGTTATCCCTTTGTCTCASTATTCCACGTAATAAATTAATGATAATTCTCATGTTTATTTTAAACGAGGATAGTATTTCGTTCAATAATGATGAAATGGATTTCAATGACTCCAAATCGATGCTAAACAAGTTTGAAACAGAAATAATATCAATGATTTTTGATTTGAAGTCATTGTTGAATGATGTGAGTAGGTAGGTGAACCTATCGATAGGGTAATTTACATTTTTAATCCTTTTCAATTGATGAAATACAGAATCACAGGCATTATCAAGCAAGTTCAAAGAATCAGCATTRTAGATTTCATTGATGTTCAAGTTTTGCAAAAAATCGTTGTTGATTGTGCATACTTTAAGGGCGTCGTTCAATGTCATTGAAGATATTAATGTAACTGCAGCATGAGATTTACCGAGCGCTTTTAGAACTTTGATAACAAGTAAAACCTGTGGTARTTCCAATTGAGTTTTGATTGAGTTCAAGGAGCTTTGATAATTTTTCCAAAAGGTGATTTCATCCATTATTGAACCAGATTCGACATTGTGATTTAATTCCAGAATATTTTGGAGCACTTTTATCCACTGGTAAACCACACTTTGCAAATCGGTGTATTGGAATTCACTCGGTAAATTGATATTTTCAATTGGTGTYTCAACATTTTCATTTAACCATATACTTAACTTTTCGGGTATAAAGGAGATCAAATTAGGAGTTCGAACAGATTGATTCAAGTTTTGGAGATCAATCAATAATTTGTTAATTTTGGTTCTGGTTAWATTGACACTTGATTCGGTGAAAGAGTCAAATCTTCCCGATTGACTCAAAACATCGAAATACGAAGAAATCCCGTATTTCAGCAAGATTTTTAGRTTTTCCACTCCGGATTGATCKATCAATTTATCATCCAAAAAAGTGGGCAAAGACAATACCACTGTGAGATTTTTCCAATCGTACGGCGATTCAATTGTTTCTGTCCAGTTCGACGATTTGATTATTGCKGTTATTGCAGAAGCCGATTCCAGGATGTGACTAGAGTCCAAAGAAACTGTGATTACGTTGGAGGATTCGATCAAGTAGATAATATTACGATTGATGTTTTCATTGGTGTTGTCTATGAAAGAAATAAACTGATCGGTTGTAAAAACCAGAGGTTTTTTGCAAATATAACTCGCAACATGCTCAACATATGTTTGGAATTCTTGAACCAGGAGATCCTCCATATTTTTACCTGGCCCAATTCTTTGTTATTTYAAGATAAACAAAGAAAACATTAGAGGCTCATCCAAAACATTTTGTATGTTGACATTTCATGATTTGGAAACGCGAAAATTAGAGTCTATAAAAGTTTCATYTACAGAAGGCAGTAGCGAAAGCATATAGGACAGCCGACTRTGGTAGCAAGATTTCAAGCACCTTACACCGCTTTTTGAAGCACATAAACTCTGACAGGAATGGGAGAWATGCCATAAAAAACTAGACCCTTATTGTCAGGAATGAATTTATGGTCCATTCTCCATGTCCACAGAGCAGATTCTGATAAAACTGTCTCCCATGCGGCGAGAGTGTCGAGRTTTCTCTCAGCTGCTGCGATGATAGCCGTTTGAACACCGGCACTGAATCCTTCGGTAAGGGTATCTCGCAGGGATGCAACAACAGATGCATCATAAGTGACATCAGCGGCAACAATCGTGTGCACATTGGTCCATTTGTTCCAGGGTTCGCCCCACCACAACACATCACCTTGCACAGAGACATTATTCAACGTTGCATTGGCGACAGCAGCATCAACCACACTTTCATCACCATCGGTCACCAGCACATCTGCCCCCTTCAGAGCTAAAATAATGCCCACCAGGCCCGTCCCACATCCTAGCTCCACCACTCTGCCCTCCGTTGGTGCTTCAATGGTATTCGCCAAGTGGAGAGCAGCTTCCCACGTTCTCAGCCCCGTGGTTCCGCGTCCAGCCAACACACCGGGAGTTTCCCTCATCATCACCGTACACCCACCAACAGAATACCCCACCGTGTCTACATCGGTAGGCCCCAAGGGAGGCATTTGCTGCCATTGCGCAAGTGCTTCCCACCATTCATCCTCTAAATCATGGGCCGTCGTTACCAGCCGTTTTGTCACAGCAGCCGCGTATGCTGGATTACTATCGCCAACCTTATGCAAAATTTTGAACGTATCATTCAAATTGTCAAGGTTGACATCCTCCCATGGAAGAAAGTTCACGGGCACCCGTTGGAGAATACGACTTTCGAATATACCACCCATCTGCAAAAAACAAAAATAGAAAAAGTAGTTTCTATATCTAAATCTGTTGCTTATACGCCTGTTTTTGTTCCTACAAATATAAATTGCATTATCATGTCTTAGAAGTATAAGTTCTTCACGCGAGTGGCACATTGTAATAGCTAATGCCGTTGAACAAGCAGCGACGAACATTAGGGTTCAGTTGGAAAATTGCTGCTACCCACTCCTTCATAAAATGGCTGACACAATACACAGCCAGCTCGTAGTAGGATTCATCAAACCGGCAAGTAGCCGGGTCACAACCACTTATTTCGTAGTCTGAAACATCATGAAAATCCCACGAGTTGGATAATGAGATATCTTCCTCGGGAATCAAGGCTTCAGTCATGTGGGTTCCAATGTTTCCAAACAATATTGGGCTTATCATATCCGTCAAATGACATTTCATCTCATCGTAATATGTATGTTTTGTTATATACTCATCAAACAATGGAAGGATTTTTGAACAGTTGACACATGTGCAGCCGTTCCATAACATATCGGAAATCAGTTGTTCGTAGCATGCCAAAGTTTGTAGAAAGGTGGGACAATCTATAAGTTCTAAATTCTTCATTAGAGGAAGGACATCTTGATACAATTTTTTTCGGTGTAAATAATTTCCCTCAAAACCATGTTCAACATTGAAATCAGTAGGAACGGTATGCTGCACGCCAAAATAGTTTATCTTGTCTACATTCTGAAACCCTCTCAAGAAATTAGTCACCTGAAAGTCGAACATTTCCGTATAATTGTGAGATCTTTGAGCAGTCGCTTGAATAAATGTCAATTTTCTTAAGTCTAGSTTCTTTCCATAGCCTTGAAGTTTCTGCACAAAATCATCCATACAGGAGCAACTGAAATCATCACAMCCCAAAACAATTTCAAGATTTTTCAGTGATGTAATATCAATGYAATCAAACAATGATTCMAATTGATTATTGGGATGCTCTAAATTGTGATAGTATACAAATTTCAAACCTTTCAATTTCAATCTATTAAAGGTCGTTCCCCTTGCCTTTAATTTCTTCATTATTATCATTTGCGTGATTTCTGTTTCCATTTTGAGTGTTTCTAAATTTTCCATCACTGACCAAACCAATTCACTATCACCACCATCGTATCCTTCAACCTCAAGATCGATTCGGAGATCTTTAATGGTCTTTTTATTCAATCTCTCAAAATCAGACATTTTACTAATCATACAACATTCAACATTGTCAATCAATTCATAGTTTTCTCTATAATCCAAAAACTTTGTAATATTTTGGCATTTCAGYTTAAATATGTCCATGAGATCGTTGCTGATTTCAAAATCACCATCTGTGGCTTGATAGATAATGRCTTTTTCAACATAACCGGTTAAGACTTCATTCGATTTGAATGCCTCACACAGTCTGTTTTGTTTTTCTTGCAACGCATCATATATACCTTTTTCTTCTTCTTCTTCACCACCACCACCACCGCCATAAATCACACTATATCTTCCATGGTCAAACCCCTTTCCATTCTCCACTAATCCATTTCTCGAATTTGTTACAATCAAGTTCCGATACAGTTCATTGACATATTTTTCATAATTCCTGGAGCTGGTCATCAGAAAACTCACCTTATCTTGYTGACCAACCATACCCAGTATTCTCCTCACCACTTCTTCTGGAAATTCTTCTATCATTGCATTTGTCTGTAGTTTGCTTCAAAAACTAGTTTTTCACAACAACATCTCCGAAGTTTCAACTCTCTCCCATATTATACGCAGTATTGCACCACAAAATTTATATACAYGTTGCACACGCMTCGCAAGGCGGCTCGGCACAGAAATCAGGTTTGACGTTCGACAATCGGGTTCAACAATCGGGTTTGACAATCAGATTCGACAATCGGAATTTCACTTCCGTGAATTGGATTTGATGAATCATCGACATTATAAAAACCAACACATAAGGCTAAAAGAAGAAGAAGAAGAAGAAGAGAGAAGAGGCCAAGATTGATAAAAGGATAAAAGAAAACACATGGAGAATATAATCACTGACAACGAAATAAAGTGCAGCAATAAAATATTGAATATTCAGTCACATGTGGTACATGGATATGTTGGTCTAAAGTCGTCGACATTCCCTCTGCAAATGTTGAATTGGGATGTAGATTCTTTGCATACAGTGAATTTTAGTAACCATACAGGATACGGTTCGTTGGAAGGAACATGCTCAACATCAGAGGATATATTGAATATATGTAAAGGCTTGARAGATATTGGAATGGATAAGCAATATGATGCATTGTTGACGGGGTACGTCAATGGAGCCGAAACGTTGAAAAGTGTAGGAAAAGTTTGTATGGAAATCAAACAAAACTGTGATGAAGGCCGTAAAGTATTGTGGCTGCTAGATCCTGTGATGGGAGATGAAGGTGTGTTTTATGTGGAGAAGGACGTAATTCCTGTTTACAAAGACATTCTGAACTCTAAGCTGGTTGATATCATAACACCTAATCAATTTGAATTGGAATTGCTGGTTGACCAAAAAATAACATGCCTGAAGACTCTCACTTCTGCACTGAAAAAATTTCATCAAACTTACAATGTCAAGCATGTKGTTTTGTCATCTATATATATCAATTTGTTTGAAAAAGACGATGCTAGTGCAAAAGAGAAAATATATTGCTGCATTTCAAGTCAAAAATCACAAGATCGATTGACTATTTTTTCCATTGATAAAATAGAAGGATACTTTACTGGTATTGGTGATTTATTTGCCGCTTTGTTGATTGATAGAATATACAAATCTGACGATATAGTCCAATGCACCAATGAAGTCTTGACTATTATGAACAAGGTTTTGAACGTTACCAAATCCCTTTCCAGTTCATCMATTRTCAGTACGATAAACAATTCCAACATGAAAGATTTTGAACTCCGAGTTGTTGAATGCAGAAAGTTTTATGAACAACATGACACCATGTTTAATCCAATCGATATCGAGGTATAGTACGGTGCTCTACTCTTTCAATATCCAAGTMATTTCCTTCTATAAACCATTCATATAATATTTCCTATATATATATAAGCTTGCTTAYGGACTATTCATTCGAGTGTGTTCATTTCCCAAACTTGAGATATCGGATTCTTCATCRAGAACACCCAATAGAGTACCTTTTATTTTGTTTTGAAAATCTAATTTGGCCATTTGTTCAATATCTTTGTCGACACTAAAATCATAGTTATGAGACTCATCGATTAATAAATCATCATCATCATAATCGGAATCATGATACTCCGACTCTTTTTTGTTTTCAAAAATTGATTTAAATATATCATTTCTCATTTGTGCATTTTTATTTATACTGGACTCAAAGAACGCTTTGCTTTTAGTCATGAAGTTGGTGTTTGTTATATTGGTTGTAATCTGGGCAATGGTGTCAGCAACTTGTTTTTGTGTTTTGGCAAATTGCTCTTGTGTTCTAGCAAACTGTTCTTGGGGGTTGATTTTAGTGGTATTTAAGTGCATCATTGATGTTGAACTTCTCAATGTATTGGCCATGGTATTTATTTTTGTTTGAACTGGATTGTTGACTTCCTGTGGTTTTAGGGCTGGCTCATTCAATGTTAGCCGTTYGTATTCTAGCTCCAAYAATTCCAACTCGTCTTTGGTTTTTTTCAATTGATCTGTCAATTCCARAATAGTTCTTTGCTTGGAAGCCATTTCAAATARAATATTTTGCGCATCTGTGTTTGAAGTCTCTTTYTGGGGGGAATTTATAGGCACATAAATAGGCAAGGGATGAGCAACATTGGCTGAGTGTGGATCTGCATCAAAAGCCAAGCTGGATTCTGCTTCAATAAAATTTGAATCAATAATATCCTCATCACTGGAATCCGTTTTAGCAGCCGGTGGTTCATGGTCGACTATGGTATTTTCTTTTTCCTTTTCTTTTTCCTTTTCTTGCTCATGTTTTTGTGGTTGTTTTTGCAAAGAAAACTTTATCAGCCCTGTAGACTCRCTCACAACACGTTCCTTAGTCGGCTTCACAGTATCATTTCTAGTGGTAAATTGATTGTTGATTYTATTCAAACTTGAACTAGATAAWATAGAAAGCGACTGCTTTTTTAGCAACTTTTTAGGCGAACCTGGCGTTGACATTAATACCAATTTTTGTTATTGTTGGCAGACAACGATATTGTTATTAAAAAAAAAGCTGCTGCTAATGTGATGTATCGTAAAAACCTAGATTTGCATGTGCATGCATGCACACAAACATTCTACGCAGTGTGAAGAACAAACCAGTGAAATATCCGATTGCCGAATCGGGCCAAAACATAAACAAGCGGGTCACGTGCAAATAGCACGTGATACACGCACGTGACAATCTAATTTGGTTTTGGNGATGTCACGTGTARCGGATGCACGTGACCGCGCTTCTATCAAACTAGCAACTGTGGCTTGGGTGACTTTTCCCAGTGGCGCCACAGTAGGGTTTAGGGGGTCCGTTTCAGGTAATTAATGTTGCGAAAGCATGATGGATAGATGAATRGCAGTTTTGGCTATTTTGGAAGGAAATTGAAAAATTCCATAAAAGTGAGCTRGGATCCAAATTTTCCAAACGGCATGCATGTCCARGGGGTWGAAGAGTTTTTGTATTTTGTTTGTTGACAACTGAATATACTTGACATGTTGACTCCTCACGGTGGTGTTTTACAAGATTTAATTGCTAGAGATGCATCCAAGAAAGCAGAACTTATTTCGGAAGCTGCTACCTTGAAGTCTCTTAACCTGACTGACAGACAATTATGTGATTTGGAATTGATTCTGAACGGTGGTTTTTCTCCTTTGACCGGATTCAACAACCAAAAGGACTATACCTCGATCTGTGATGAGATGAGATTGGCTTCCGGAGAAATCTGGTCCATTCCTATCACTTTGGATGTTTTTGAACAAAGTGCCAAGGAATTTGCTGCTGGTGAAAGAGTGGTGTTGAGAGATCCAAGAGACGACGCTCCTTTGGCTATCATCACCATCGAAGACATCTACCAACCAAACAAGCAAGAAGAAGCAAAGAAGGTGTTCAGAGGTGACCCAGAACACCCTGCCATCAGATATCTGCTGGACACTGCTGGTGATTACTACATTGGTGGTGAGCTGGATGCTATCTCCTTACCAAAGCACTATGACTACACGGAATTCAGAAAGACGCCATCCCAACTTAGATCGGAATTCCAATCCAGACACTGGAACAAGGTTGTTGCTTTCCAAACCAGAAACCCAATGCACAGAGCACACAGAGAATTGACTGTCAGAGCCGCCAAGGACAAGATTGCCAACTTATTGATCCACCCTGTTGTTGGTTTGACCAAGCCAGGTGATATTGACCACCACACCAGAGTCAAGGTTTACCAAGAAATCATCAAGAAGTATCCAAATGGTATGGCTAGACTTTCCTTGTTACCTCTAGCAATGAGAATGGCYGGTGACAGAGAAGCTGTTTGGCACGCAATYATCAGAAAGAATTACGGTGCTACCCATTTCATTGTGGGAAGAGACCACGCCGGTCCAGGTTCCAACTCCAAGGGTGTTGATTTCTACGGTCCATATGATGCCCAAACTTTAGTTGAAAAGTATGCTAGAGAATTGGAAATCGAAGTGGTTCCATTCAGAATGGTTACCTACTTGCCAGACGAAGACAGATATTCTCCTATTGATCTGGTTCCTTCTGGAACCAAAACCTGTTCCATTTCCGGTACAGAATTGAGAAAGAGATTGAGAGACGGTACAGAAATCCCAGAATGGTTTTCGTACCCTGAAGTTGTCAAGATTTTGAGAACAGCACATCCTCCAAGACCAGCACAAGGTTTTGCCTTATACTTATCTGGTCTTCCATACTCCGGTATACACGCTTTAAGCTATGCTTTGCAAGCTACCTTCAACCAATTCCAAGGAGGTAGACACATCACTTTGATTGACGCCGACTCTGTCAACACCGAATCTTTGCCATTYGTTGTGAGTGAGTTGGTCAGATCTGGTGCTGGTGTTATTGTTGCCAACTCTAGAGAAGTTTTGACTGCTGCACAATACTCCAACTTGAAGAAGACAGTTTCCAAGGCAGGTTCTTTCATTACTGTTTCTATTGAAACCCCTCTTGATGTGTGTAAGACCAACGACAGAGAAGGTTTCTACGCCACTCCAGCTGGAGAAGCTGCTGTTGCCAACTACCAACCAATTCAAGAAGCTGAAATTGCTGCTGATTTGACKGAAAACTACTCCGTCAATGTTGCTATTCAAAAGACCGTCTTGTACTTAGAAGAACAAGGTTTCTTCAAATTCTAGTTGAATCATTTGTACATAAATCTACAATATCCCCTTAATTATATATTCCTTTAGTAATAGAACTCTTGATGCCCGCTTTAGCCAAACATCAAAATCAACACAGGCCTCTGTGGTTTGTTTTTTTGGAGAAAACCTTTAAACTTGACAATTACACAGCCGTTGTACTCATCATGCCGTTCCGCTGYTTGTGGCAAATTGTTCGCCTACCGCTGCTGCGCCACGTTTCCATCACAGCGTCGATCGACCATTGACAGTAGATACATCCATCCACCTATTCATCCATCCATCCATGCCATGCCATGCCATGCCATCTATGCAATATTCGTGTTATCCAGCAACTTGAAATCGTGAATGCACTTCATGTGGAAAAAATGTCCCAGCCATTGGGATAACGATKAGAAGTCCAACAATAAAACCCGGTTTCGTGGTGACAGCAGCAGCCACAACGGTTATCACAACTTCGCTTTAGTTGTGAACATCTTCATCAAGGGTCTGGTGCACGGGTGCGCCGATCGACGCCATGAGCTGGCTAAKACAATTTTTTTCAATTTGCCCTCCTCTCCCGTCGTCTTCTTATTCAACTGTTGTTCTTCCTTGTGCAGACTTGTTTCGTTCCTCGTCGCTGTTGCCCCTCTTCATTGTTTCCGCTGGTATTTTATCCTCTGGTTGCGGTTCCATCTCGTTGTAAGAGTGCTTTTTTTCATTATTGCAAAGTCGATTTCGCCCGCTGCGCGATCAACTCCCACAACAACAACAACAACAACAACAACAACAACAACAACAAGTACACTACACGCTTCAGTGCTAGTGACATTTGCAACTAATATATCAGCCAATTGACCGTCAGGAATCTAAATGAGTGACAATTTCTATTACGTGGATGGCAAGGTCTCGGCCTGCCGTCGTTGTAAGAGAAAGAGAACGTTGGACGAAGACCCAGTGCATCTTCAGTTCAAGACATGTTTCCGTTGTCGTATGATCGAAAGAGATCAAAAGAAAAATAATTCCAAAAGAAGAACCACGTCGAATTTCGAACCAAAACTAAACTCTTCAAGGGAAGAACTGGAAAAACTCAACGAACAACTCAAAACAACAACCAGGGCATATCGTGCGGTGACTAAACAGTTCAACCCAACGGCCACTTCTGCGCCAGCATCTGCCATCATCGGTGCTGGAGACTCGGAGATCAAGGATCTGGCATCATACCAATACAAAAATGGACAGTTCAAACCACCGGCTGGCGATCTAAACTATACAAACTTTGATCAAACAATGGCTATGCTTGAACATTCTGATCTTCAAATGGAAGATGTGGAAGCCAGTGAGGCCGATTTGGCGTACAATGAACAACTGTTCTCATTCAATATTCTCTCCATAGACCCGAAACTCAACCCTCTATCGTTGACTCCAGATCAGCAATCTTTACTACAACTTTCATTTTTGGCAAAATACCATCATGATCAATCAAACAATAGCAGGATGGGATCGCATGAATTGTCCCCAAACAATCAGGTGTCGTGTTTGACATGCAAATGCAATTTGCCAAAGCAAAGACTCAATATTCAGGTATGTCAAGACTGYGAGAATAAACAATCCACAATGAAAGATTTCAACCATTTCTTGACCATCTTGAAATTGAACACCCAACAAGACATGTACCGTATCATATTCATGACCAACATTTCTTTGGACGAGTTACTCAAATCCTCTTTATCGGACAACAAGTCCAGCCAAAACGTCTTGAAACTTTTATATGAAAAATACGTGACTCAAATTAATGAAATTACCAATGCCGAATTCTTATTACCAAATGAAAACAACGACGAACCTTCGAATGATGCCGAATCATCTGAAAATAAAGTGCTGAAAAAAGTGTTGAAATGTGCCTCGGATCACTCAACTTTGTCCTTCACCGATTCCGCTATAGATCCTGAAGCTCTGAATCTTTCTGTGTCTGAAACTAACAATTCCAATTCTCACTCAGTGGAATGTAAATTCTCTCARCTGTGTTTGAATTATGATATGGAGTCCGGTGATCTGGTCATTTGCTTAAGCCACTCTGCCCATGTATAAAACATGTCAACCGTTTAATTTCAGCTARATAAATGTATGACATTGAAATTTTATTGTAATTTTAGTTAAAATATATCATTTAAAAAAAATCAAAACTTTTATCCCGTACCCTGCTTCTGCACCTCTGCTTTGAAAGTATATTTTAGATTCTCTGGTGTTTTCTTTTTTTTCTTTCTCTCTCTCTCTCTCTCTCTCTCTCTCTCTCTCTCTCTCTCTCTCTCTCTGTCCTATCATAGTCTGCCTTTTTACAATTTACTTTTTATACTATAGTCTTTTCATTTCTCTTGAGATATATTATATCTATAAAGACCTAAATATTTTATTCATGGAGGTTCAAATTTACAGATTGTTACACTGATGGCTTTATCCTTATGGAGTCTCCTTTTTGGTACTTGCAAYCTGTCCATATTCACGGAATCCATTATTGGCAATAATGTTGGGGCTACCATGTCTCACCCTGATACTGGTTTGTGGAATGGAATCCCAAATTCCTTTGCTTTTGATTTCCGAAATGACTTGGTCGTACGCATATCCYTGCTGCAACAGGGTTGCTGCTAATCCAGCTACCACTGGGCTTGCCATTGATGTACCACTCAATATCTGTGGCTGTTGTTGGTTCATCAAATGGTTACCTAGGCTGGAAATTTCAACCCCAGAGGAAAAGATATCCACACATCGTCCCCAGTTGGAAAAGCGTGCTATCACATCACTTCTATCATCAATTGCACCGACTGTAAGAGAGTATGGAGATCCTGCCGGTGAAGTTCGACAGGCATCTATATTGTTRTTTCCCGCTGCTACAACCACCAATAAACCAGAGTCAAAAGCAGCCTTGATAGCAGCATCTAAAACACTGCTTTTYGACGCACCTAGGGATAAATTTGCTATGCCATACTTTCCCGTCTCTTGTGAATGATTGACRGCGTATTGTAATCCTGCGATGACTGACGATAACGACCCTTGTCCCTTTTTATCCAACACTTTGATGGAGTGAATTTGAACTTTCTTGGCTACCCCATACTTTCTGGATCCCACGATACCGGCAACATGGGTTCCATGACCAATGTAATCCATATTTTTGAAATCGTCGGAATAATTGGGTCCGAGTTGGGCTCTACCTTCGAATTCTGGATGGTCAACGAAAACCCCGGTATCGATTATATATACAGTAACACCCTCCCCTTGATAAGTATCTGAATAAAAGTAGTCCCCATGTTCGTCAGAATCAACCGAATCATCACTTGATAATCGTACAAGTTGGGAMGGTGCTCGGTATTGCGTTTCAACTTGATCAAAGGCATTAATAGTGAAATCTTGTGTGATTTTTTCAACTAAAGGATTTTGCGATATTCTGTCGATAACTTCCTTGGAAAAGTCACCTACAAAACCTTCGAATTTTCCAAATGAGAAAAACTGTTTGATTTCATTTCTCAAATGTGAAAACGATTTCACCTTGTCATCCTGATTACACAAGAGTTCGATTGAATCCGGCTTTTTCAACTGTATGATATATCGTTCCTTTCTTCTTAGCAACGGTAACGATTCAACATTTAGCAACAAAAATATTAGTAACATCAAAGACTCAATTTTCATATTGTATGGCTAATAGGGAGTGTATATATATATAAATGTGTGTGTGTGTGTGTGTGTGTGTGTGTGTGTGTATTCAAACAGTTGGTTGTACTGTTTTGCTCTTTTTTTTTTTGATGGTTGTACTTGGTGTTGTTGTTGTATTTGGGTGTGTTTCAATTTTGTTGTTGAGTTGAAAAAATAGCAAAGGTTTGCGTCTCTATTTTTGTTTCAGTAGCTAAAGTTGAAATAAATATATAAATAAATTGTACTTTAATTAGTCTTTTCCGCATCCTAAAGGCAATGAAATGAGTCCAATAAAGAAAAAGGTTGACAACAAGTTGCTACCCAAAGATGCGCCGCGGGCCACAAGACAAATCTCGAGCCCTTTGGGGCACAACGCAGCCAGAATTAGTACCAAGCTTTTCACAAGTAATGAAAATCAAAACTAAATACCTAACAAAAACATAGACATATAAATTATATAAAAGAATTATGTATCAAAGAGTGGGGTTCTCAATAGAGAAGATATAAAATGTAAAAACAAGAAGGAAATGTGATAGTGTGAAGCTATATTTGATAATCATTATGACAAACAAACAAACAAACATAAATGAMATTCAAATAGCATGCACTGGAAAAAGACTATATTTAGTTGAGTAGCTTCAAAATGCGTTCCTTATCCTCAGCAGGTAAAAGAGACATTATTTCAGCTAACCCTTGAGTAGTGTTCTTGATGTCGCTCTTGAATAACTTGGCTAAAGTCTGTTTGACAGAATCACCCTTCAATTTCTTGAGTTGGGACTCCAAAGGTTTATGGTTCTCTTCGATCCATGAAGCAACCTCCTGGTCGTTTGATACATCCAAACTCGATGGGAAGAAAGAGTTCAATCTAGCAGTCTTTTCCAATCTGGTGGAATGTGGGATTTGTTCAGAAATTCTCTTAATCAAGTATTCTTCATTCAATCTTCTTCTAACTCTCCAGAAGAAGAATCTTCTGGATTCCGACCATTCTAATTCCTTTCTGATGACACCCTTGGCCAACATACGACCGGATCTATCATGAAGATCGGCAAATTGAACAGAGATTTGTTGGTARATTGGTAACAACTTGGTGTGTCTAGCACTCAACTGCTTGGTGAGGTCGGACTTCTCTTCGTCGGAAGTGGCAGCATCAACCTTAGCCTTCAATGACTTACAATCATCATCAAGTCTATTCATGGTGTCAAATAGTTTGGCGTCTCTGTATTTAATACCAACCATACCAGCTGGCTCTAAGACACCGGCTCTGGATTCAACATCAGCGTACATTTCCATCATATCACTGTTAATAGTAGGATCAACAACAACCCAAGAACCACCTCTCAATTCACCAGTAGGTGGAATGTATGTGAAAATTGGCTGTTTGTAGTCAACCAATGCATCAACAATAAATGAACCATACTTCAGAACTTCGTTATACATATCACGTTGACCACCAGAGAAACCTCTCCAGTTGGCTAGAATCATCAATGGCAATTGTTCACCATTGTTGAAGTCGTTGATAGCTTGAGCTGTCTTGAAAGCAGAGTTTGGATACCAAACTTGACCTGCTTCCTGAACCAAGAATTCAGTGGAGTCTGGATTAGCAGGATCAGCTGGGTATAAGTTTTCAACCATTCTAGTTTCAACACCAATAACACCCATTGGAATACCACCAAGTCTTGCTCTACCAATGGTGACACCCTTAGCCCATCCAGATAATGTTTCTTGGAAGGAATCCTTATCAAACAAACCATATTCAAAACCATCTTCGGTATTCTTACCTTCAATCATCCATCTAACATCATATTGTTCATTCTTGACAGGCTTGAAGTCCACAGGTCTATCCCATGTATCTTCGCCTTCTAAAATAGGAACAGGGAGGCCTCTCTTAGCTGGAACATAAGACAACCATTTCATGATCTTATCAACACCATCTAAATCATCGGCAGCAGTCAAGTGAGAAACACCATTCTTGTACATAATTTGGGTACCACCTAATTGTAAGTTTGATGAGTAAACTTCTCTACCCAATAACTTGTTAATGGCTGGAGCACCAGTCAAAATGATTGGTTGACCTTCAACTTGAATGGCTCTTTCACCTAATCTAACCAAGTAAGCACCAATACCAACAGATCTACAAGTCACAAGGGTTATAGTGAAAATATCCTTGTATGCCCTTGAAGTAGCACCGGCAATCAAACCAGAACCCTTCAAACATTCAACACCTAAACCATCTTCCATACCGACAATAGTATCAATGACGTATCTGGTTTCACCATCTTCGACAACCTTTGAAGTGATGACTGAAGAAGATTTACCAGTGGATTCCAATTCAGCATAATCATCGGCAGTCAAATATAAGTAGGAGAATCCCTTAGATGGATCGTTTGGAACATTCCAGTTAACCTTATAATAAGGTAATAGTTCTTCAGCAATACCAATTCTTGCACCAGAGTTGGCAGATAAGTAGATTCTTGGAATACCGTGCTTTCTAGCATATTCAGTAACTTTATTAAAGAATGTATCTTCCTTTGGACCAAAAGAACCAATCTTGAAAGTGATATCGTTTGCAACTATGACAAATTGTCTGCCCTTTGGATATTCAGGGGTTTTGCAGGTAACAAGGAAACCAACCATACCAATACTGTTGGCACCTGGTTCTCTGGAGATTGCAGTCAAATCATCGGATTCATCGGTGATCAATTCTTCATAGTGGAAGAAGGAATCATTAACCTTAACAGATGGATCAAACTTTTTCCAAGAAGAAGTGATTGATTGCTTGAAAAGTTCTGGGAAGTCATAAACATAAGTGGTACCTAATTGATGAGCTCTTTGTCTCTTTGGTTGTAACCATTCCTTGGTTGGGTATGGAGTGGAAATTGGTCTCAAATGCATGGAACCTGGGGTACCAATGGACTTGAAAATCCATTCACCATTAGCATTCTTTTCTTCAATGTACAGTTCAGATTTGACAACATAACCAGAAACATTATTGATAACAGCTCTCAATGGGAATGGGATGCCGGTTTCAGGATCAGTACACATGATTCTAATTTCTGCACCAGTGACTCTCAATCTCCATAATCTTCTACCAAATCTTTCTAAGAAACTTGCAAAAGCATTTTCAACATCTTTAGGAGTGATGTTAAAGACCGCAGAGAAATTAATGAAAATGTGGTTCAAGTCAGTGTTAGAAGTATCTAAAATTTCTAATTGATCCAAAATGTCAGAGACTAATCTGTGAGCTTCTGAGGTTAAATATTCGGAAGCAGTAATATCGCTTTTGATTGAACCAGTTCTAACAATACCTCTTGTAAAGTATCTCTTATCAACACCAGATGAATTCTTGGCGATGGCTTCGTAAACATGAATATTTCTGTTGTCTGTTGAGATAGATTTAATGTTGAAATTAGATAATCTTCCTAATTCCAATTGATAAGCCAATGCAGGTTCTATGTGTCTAATCATTTGATCTTCCACGTAACCAACACCAACTTCAGAAGTTTTGAAAGTGAAATATTGAGGATAAGAACCAGAGTTATCACCTAAAACAAATGTAATTCTTCTGATGTTAGCACCATTTAATTCAGTTTTATATGYCTCAACAATTTCAACCATTTTCTTGTTGACAGCAGCTTCATCTTCATAACCATCAGTAGATAGAACAAAAACATTGCAAACGTTGATCAAAGAAGATTCCTTCAAATCCTTGGTGACCGATTCAAGACCTTGTGTCAAAGCACTTTCAGCGTCATCTAAATGAGAAGCAGAAACCAAAACACCGGTTCTTGATGGTTGTGAATCGTTTTTATTGATCATGAAAGTTAAATCAGAAACAGAAACGGCTCTATTCATAGAGACATCGCTTCTCATAGCATCTGGAACAGCGTTAAAACTAGAGGTAGATAAACTTGGCAATTGGAAGCTCCATTTTAAGATCGGATGTTCTTTAGAAGTTTCATTGATTTCATGTTTAACACCTTGTACTGAATATGCTCTATAAGCTCTTCTGATGTAGACCTCTGCTGCTGCTGCAGACACATATGGGTCGGATGAGCAAAGGAATGGAGTCAATACATCAAATAAAGTGTATTTGGAGTC
The DNA here is from genome assembly GCA_001599115.1 of Pichia sorboxylosa. Lineage (NCBI taxonomy): Eukaryota > Fungi > Ascomycota > Pichiomycetes > Pichiales > Pichiaceae > Pichia > Pichia sorboxylosa. The sequence goes on along the minus strand of BCGC01000010.1, from coordinate 85,494 downwards.
AATGATATCTTGAATAACAGATAATGATGGTAATGTGTGTTTAGCAGTTTCACCAAATTTGGAAGGAATAACAGAAGTTTTCAAGATATGCTCCAATTGTTCAGTTCTCTCAGCAGTGGATGGCATTGAACATTGAATCAAGATTTCTCTTGCCTTTAATGTGGCTTTGGCAGTTGCTCTACTATCTAATTCAACAATTTCCTTCAATGAAGGTCTGAACAATTCAACGGCAATTGGAGAAGTTTTCAGAATGGATTGATAGTGTTGCAAGATAGCAATAATAAGGTTATTCTTGGATGCAATTCTAGAATGGGATAAAGCGATCTTAATGACAACAGACAAATCGGTCTTATTTTCATCTCTTAGCTTCAAAATGACATCTTCTTCTCTGACATTGTCCCCAACAAATAATGACTCAACTCTGTAATATTCGTTTAGTAAGTTAACAAATACTTTGTATTCATGAACAGCTAAACCATCCTGGTATCTTTCAGCAATAGATACTAATGGAGCAACAACTTGGTCGAATAACATATCGGTAGATTCTTCCTTCTTAGTCTTTTCAAATAATGTCAAGATTTGTTTGGATGGGAATTCCGCATTTCTCTTTTGTGTTCTATCAACTAACTCAATTAAACGAGCATCTAAGGATGCTGGGAGTCTRGAATGTAAAGCGGAGATTTGATTGTTCCATTCCGAGTATGGTAATTCGGAATCTCTCAAAACTTCGATTAAGGCATTCAAAGTCGAYTTCATAACAACCTGGTTATCAAAACCTTCYAAAATGGAAGTTAAAACATTCAATAAACTTGCAAATTTGTGAGCTGGTTTGGTACCACAAATCATYGGGGATCCTAAGTCAGGTAATGTTTTCTCAAAAGGTAAGGCATGCTTAACCTTGGATGGATCATCCAATGATAAGATGGCTAAAATATCACCRGCATTCACTGTGGATCCTGGTTGTTTTAAAGCTTGAACAGTACCGTTTTCTGTGGCAATCAAAGGCATGCACATTTTCATAACTTCAACTTCGGCGTAAGGTTGACCGGCATTAATATGTTCACCATCTTCAACCAAATATTTAACYARTTTACCAGGGGAAGGAGTTCTCAATTGAGTTGGATCATTTTCCACTTCTAAAAGACAGGTCTTACCATCAACAGACATTCTGGTAGCAGAAACTTCTTCTTTCCAATAAACAGCATGGGACTTACCACCTAAAGCAACCAATAAACCACCATCAGATARTGATTTAACATTGGCAAACACTCTGGAACCATTGATAAATAATGTGAAATCATTTTCACTTGACTTGGCAACAGTAAATTTATACTTTTGTCCTTCATAGATAAATTCAACGTTGAAAATGGTCTTCAATAATTCCTTAGATGGAACTTGACCTTTCTCCAAAGATGCCGAATATTCTTTTTTACATTCGTCCGCTTGTAARTATGCCTTGGTGACGGCACCACATACAACTGCTAAGGTTTCGTCTGGTCTTTCGGCAGTCAATTTCTTGGTGATAAGCTCATCTAACCAACCAGTAGTAATTGTATTTTCACTAAAGTCAGGAGTTTCTAATAATTTAATCAAGTATTCGACTGTAGTTCTAAAGTCACCTCTAATACTCAATTCCTTCAATGCAACAACCATGTGTTTTCTTGAAGCATGTCTGTTTTCACCGAAAGCAAAAATATGACCAAATTGAGAGTCTGCAAAAGAGTGAATAGAGGATTGATTGGCAACAGAGAAATAACCCCACACGTTTGACGAAGATCTGAAGTTTAGTTCATGCAAAGTACCACCGGATGGCTTGAAACCTTCTGAAGGATCTTCCGAAGTAATACGACAAGCAGTACAGTGACCCTTTGGAGTTGGTCTTCTCTGGGTTTGCAAACTTTCTGGCTTTTTGAAAACAAAGTCAATTTCGGTTGATGTGTGAGGATCAACACCATACAATAATCTGATGTCGCTGATTCTATTCATTGGGATACCCATGGCAATTTGTAATTGGGCRGCTGGTAAGTTGACACCAGAAACCATTTCAGTAGTTGGATGTTCAACTTGTAATCTAGGGTTCAATTCCAAGAAGTAAAATTTATCTTCAGCAAAGTCATATAGATATTCAACAGTACCTGCAGAAACATAACCAACCAACTCACCAAGTCTGACAGCAGCAGCTTCCATTTCTCTGAAAGTGTCTGGTTTTGCAATGGTAACAGGTGCTTCTTCAATAATTTTTTGATGTCTTCTTTGAACGGAACAATCTCTACCGAAAAGGGAAATGTTGGTACCATATTGATCTGCTAATAACTGAACTTCTAAATGTCTTGCGGAACCAGCCAACTTCATAATGAAAATTGGAGAACCTGGGATTTCATTGGCAGCTTGGTCGTACAAAGTRAGGAAATCGGCTTCATTGTCCACTTTTCTAATACCTTTACCACCACCACCTTCAGATGCCTTAATCATGACAGGGAATCCAATTTTCTTGGCTTTGACTAAACCATCTTCAGGGCCAGTACAACAACCTTCAGCATAGGTGGCATCATCAACAGAAACTAAACCAGTCTTTTCATCAACAATGACCTTGTCGACACCAGTACCGGACCATGGAATACAAGGAACTCTGGCGTGTTGAGCAACAATGGTGGAGGAAATTTTATCACCTAAGGATCTCATAGCAGAACCTGGAGGACCAATAAAAATGATTTTTCTTGGAGAAGCTGCCAATTTTTCTGGAAGGTCTGGGTTTTCAGAAGCGTGACCCCAACCTGCCCAAACAGCGTCAACCTTGGTTCTTTCAGCAATTTCCAAAATCAAATCAACGTTAGCATAATTGTTATTGTTGGTTCCACCAGGAACTTCAACGTATTGATCAGCCATTCTGATATATTCAGCATTGGCTTCTAAATCTTCAGGGGTGGCCATTGCAACGAACTGAATGGTTCTTTCATCACCAAAAGTTTCGTATGCCCACTTTCTAACAGATCTAATCTCCTTAACGGCAGCAATACCGTTATTCGAGATTAAAATCTTTTTGATAACAGTGTGACCTTCGTGTTTRACAACAAAGTCTTTCAAAGCAGAWGGTTCTGCGTTTTCAATTGTATTATAACCCARAAAGTTGGCAGATAATTTTTTGTGTTTATCGTTAAATGAAGCAGTAGTAGTAGTCATTTTTCTTGAATATTGTAGTTGGTAGCAATTATTATAATAATATTTGATAGTATTGGATTTAGGAAATTTTAATAGAGTTCTGCAAGAATACAATAAAAAGGAGCTTGGTAAATATGGAAATGTTAGTTTCATTCAATTATCCAGCAAATTATTGGATAAAATTTCACACTAAAGTAAAACACTGTCAAATCTTCAAAATTTTTATTTGAAATGGGAAAAAAAAATCAAAAAAAAACTGTCTCTTCTGTCACTGTTTTTTATCTAATATTGCATTATCGAGCCGTAACACAATCCAAAACAAGCCCAATGATAGCACCGAGCTGTCCGAATAAATGCCAAACATTATTCGTCTTGACYTGTTCTACTACTTTGGTGACGAAAGACGTTTCGCGGAAACAATGAAATTTCAACATTGCGAAACACGAAACAGCTGAAAAATGTTGGTTTTTTCGTAACAGACGAGATACAAACCTAAACTTCGGGGAAAATGTGTGTGTGTGTGGAAATTCAATTGAAAAAGTGAACAAGAGATAAGAATTGATTGTCAATTTTTCAACAAGTGTGAAATAATGATCCTATAATAATGATGAGGGGGGGAAATGAAAAAAAAAGTGGAAAAAAAGTGGAAAATATCGATACGTACCGTAAAAACAATTTCGTTGATATAATTGTAGTTCAAAACTGGCAATGGATTAGTATTTGCAGCAAAAATAAATATATTCCAAAGATATATTTATGCAATGAGTGAAAAGCGTAGAATTATTCAACAATTCTTGCACRATAAAAAATACGTCACAATCACGAACGTAAATATCTATCTGGGAATTAGAGATGCAATCAATRAATAACAAATAACAAGTTTAAAAATACTAGTTAGTTGTAATTGTGTGAATGTGGGACTCGAGGAACAAATAATAGATGTAAATGTTTTCAGCACGAGTTTCAAAWTTTAAACAGAGAAAACCAGAAGTATAATTTCAAATAAAATATAAATTGGTCAAGGCAGCAGCAATCAAATACAACAATATTGTTTTGTTTGTTGTTTGTTTGTTTGTWTKTTTGTGTATTTGTTTGTGGTGTCTTGTCTGGAAGCTCAGCCTGCTAAAAACAACTCTTCCTTCACTTGCTTCCACGCCACCGGAGATCAAGCCGTCTTTATAAACATCTCTTCGCTGCGCGCCGCGGGCCCCAACAATAATTGCACCTSGAAGTTTTTCGAATCTGCTACCACTGTATGCTATATGCCTTAAATCTCGCCAAATACAAGCTACRTGTCTATGATTCCACTTACTGCTTTTGTGTGTTCTATTTGTAGTCATTCCAGCTGTTTGTGRTGTCTGCTGGATTATCTTGTGTCTTCATATTCACCAYTACAGACAAGGCTATGTTTTCCTGGTAGCCATTCTTTTCTTAGTCTCTTTTATYTACTCCAAWYCCACTATTTTGTTGTCCATGCYTATTACGTAAATGTATTCATCACCATTCCCATCCTGGTTRTGYTRCAACTGGCCAGCTCTTCAATGGCYCTGCCGCTCTTTCCAGACAGTTAGCTTCAACTCAACGCTTTCTGACGTCAGAAACGGTTTCCAACATTTTTTGGCGTCGATCGACGTCAACATGAAATTYCAACTTCCCACGCCAGATCTAACGGTTAGGCGTACGGTATATATGATATCTAAGGTATGAGATGGAGGTATTTTGGGCACTCGAAGGCCAATTTAGGGTGAAAATATTGGCAGATGCTGGTAGATGATGAATTGGTCAAGGATACTGAYTTTGACGCACTTTCCTGTCGGTTTTCGTGTTATCTAAAAGGATATTTGCCGCAAGATACGGCGCTTGTCAGGCTGATTCCATTGGTRCTACATTACAAATTGGCGACTCTGGAGTCGAATGCCAAGCAATTTGCAGTTTCCAGAAGATACTCAAAGCAGTTTTTTGGAATGTTTCCTAAAGATTTGAGTARTTTGGATAYGATTGTGAATTTGGACCCCGTAGCAAAACCCGAAAATGGGAACTCTTTCAAAGAAAGGTTTAGCTGCTACAAAGCACCATTGATCAACAAAGGCACGTATCTAAGAACAGCAGCTATAAACCATGAGATTGAAAGTTTTGTGGCAGAACATCATGATGCTGAAAAAATYCAAATAGTGTGTCTTGGTGCTGGCAATGACACTCGACCATTCTACATGCTCCCCAAAATGAACAAGGTGACATTTATTGAAATGGACTTCAACTCAACCGTTTTGTACAAAAAGTTGGCAATCCAGTCGTCTGAAGTCCTTGCAAAGCCTTTGAAAACTAGCACCAAGTATCCAAATCTCCCTCGTTCAAAGCAGGAAATCGAGTCATTTGATCCGGTACTGCACACACCCAACTATCATCTAATTCCAATTGATTTGCGTACTCTCAAACATGATACAAATCTATCCAAACTKGAACATCTGTCCAATTCTATATCCTGTGATGTGCCAACTCTCATAATAAGTGAATGTTGTGTTTGCTATTTATCTGAAAGTGACTCAAATAACGTCATCCAATTCTGGAAAAACAATCTTAAATGTGGCCGATTTCTGCTATATGAACCTTTGGGTGGCTCTTCTGATGACTCATACGGACACATAATGGCTGCTAATCTAAATGGTAGGGGTATCATTATGCCTACATTGACCAAGTATGGAACTGTAGGCTTACAAACTGAAAGATTCAAAAGGCTATTGTCCTCTAAAATTGTAAACCCCGAAACTAACGATGAAATTATTGTCAAGGCTGATTCAATGGATGAAGTAGAAAGGARATTGAAAAATGAATTGAATSCCAATGTTTCTGAACAAATCGATGAATTTGAGGAATATCGTCTCATCAACTCCCATTATTGTATGCTGACAGGTTCGTGGAGATACTGAAYGGACTTTGACTTATTCGTAATATCGGTTTTTGATCATTATTTACAACAMAAAATARAGCAATACAAAGCTATTGAAATCTATAGAAAATGGGGTGTTAAGAAAATGGTATAATAATTGTGCGTACATAAATTGCCATGTGTAAACGCTCAGTAAATCGATGGACTGTAGGAAAACTCAGAAACATTGTCTGTATCGGTCTTTGCAACTGAAACCGGTTGTGATGACACCCGACGACTGTTGCTTAAACGTGATAGAGCATTAGCAATGACAACACTTTTTTGTTTACTTTCAATCTTTGATTTTTCCAGCATTTTATTTTCTTCTTGGAGAACACCTTGCAGATTGATGATTCTCACCGATGATTTCAGTGGTTGTAATACTCTTTTCTTTGAAGGTGGTGCTGGTATCTCTTCAATATTGCCAATATCTTCATCTTTCATTGCTTCTGAAATTATGCTATATTGCTCGTATACTTCATCCAAAAGCTCTTCTTCTTCAATAGTAGAAATGCTTGATTTTTTGGAGTGTTTACTTCTAGCAATGGAGTCAGCATAATCATCACAAATGGCTTCCTGAACCTCATCACTTGAGTCCTCTTCATATTCATCATCAAGTGTTGACACGCTACTTCTTTCAGCATCAGACTCAATCTCAATCTCGGTAGTTGTACTGCCCTGAACACTAACTTTAAAATCGCTATTGATAACGTTTTCCTCATCTTCGTGTAAACTGTTAGRCCAAGTTGTCGATCTGTTGAAAACACTGGCACCATATTTAGTATCATAAAACTTGGTGTCCAAATATTTACTCATGGACAATCTACTATTATTTCTTGAYATTGTGGAGTTGAGAATTCTGGAACTGGATGTGTTGTTGAACGATGATGAATGCATACTTTCATTATCTGAAATGTAAACATATTTACTCATTAGTTTTTGAATTTCTGATTTTTCTGTTCCTCTCAAACTGTTATACCTGCTGACATTACTGGATACAGATTTGACTCTTTCAAGGTATGACGCCTTACCCAAATCCATTTTCATTTCGATACGATTCATTATGGTTTTACTCAAGTAGTGTTTCCACATTTTCAAAAATTCTTCATCAACCAAAAGATTATCATTTGCTGCAGTTTTAACATTATCATCTGATTTGATCGTACTCAATTCGTTAATAATTTTTAGTGTTCCACTTCTTTTGATACTATTTTTCTTTTTCAAACTGTTCTTACGGAGAGAAAATGTTCTTCTTGTGCTTGCACCACCAGTGTTCACCATTTGAGATTTAAATGGTGTTTCTTTGATGTCAACCAAGAGAGGTTCACTTATGACCCGGCCACGCACTCCTCYCACGTTTTTAGGCTTGTTGTTAGATTTGGTTAACGCTTTCTTTTTGAAGCTAACTGTCTTTCTGGAAGGCGTGAATATTTTGCCAACCTTTTTAGCAGCAAGCTTCAAGACATTCAARAATTTGGCAAAAACTTCAGCAATATAACTTTTTCGTTTTATGGCATTAGATCTTTTCAATTCGCATGGTATTCCATCAACAGAAGCTTCTTTTGRTATTGCTGGCAATTCTTTTTTAACTTCTCKTGATAATGTAGATAGGGTTCTCTTTATTGAATTTCTCTTGTATATGCTGTTACTTCCAAAAGGTGTGACCAATGACGGACTCTGGAAGCCATCTTTCGATGTTTCTGGATGGGAATCAGTCATTGAACTAGTTGCATCTGTGGAAGATAAAGTATTATGTTCTATCAGTAATTCATTCAATAGTAAGTCTAATGCCTCAAAATCCACACTCTTGCCGCTTTTATTACTGTGAAGTGATTTCCTAACATCTGTGGCCAAAGTTTTGATTGAACCTTTGGAATATCTCGTGGACAGAGGTCGCTTAGTAGAACTGCTACCTTTTGTATTCACAGAATTGATTCGGCTCAAGTCTGCAGATGCATATAGCTTGGATCTTTTAATGCTATTTTTGGTGTGGTTCATCTTGTTGTTATTCAAAGGTAACCTTTTGGAGCTTCTTCTAGGAATAGTCAAATCATCCACACTACTACTACTATTACTACCAGCGGCAAGTTCATTTCCTTTGTGAATCACTTCGTCATTGTTATTTTTTCTAAGAATACTATTTCTTAGATAAGGATTGACAAAGCTCTTGACGGATCCTCCACTAATTATGAGTTTGCTATGTGTGCTATCTTGTTTCTTCAAGAGAGGGGCATAGTGGGACTCTTCACTGCCATTTCTTTCGTGCTTCATGGTGGATTTCCTCATGGAGCTGACTGTGCTTTGGACGTCTTCGTTTTCCATATTCATATGTGTATCGACTCTATTGACATCCCTTTGTCCGATCAAATCCACCGTTCTATTCGTTTCAGATGCCACTGATTCCGATGTGGTGGAAAACAGCTTGTCGCCTTCTTTGAATTTCTCTTCACTTGGAAAGGGAGACACTTTTGGAATATTCGACTTGATGAACACTGAACCGGCTCTGCATATGATCTCTGATGACACTCTGTTATCGCCAGCAGGCCCAAGAACCAGCGACTCCTCGGAGCTGGGAAATTCATACTTGCTCTGGTCTCCAAAATAAGATGCTTTGGCAACGTGTTTGCCCGTCAACATGCTTGATATGTTTCAACTTTTTCTTGTATTTTACCTTTTTTTCTTCCTGTTGATCTAAAGAAACAAGGTGATAGGTCACATCGTAACTTATTTATTGCATCTCCCTACTTTATCTTTGCTTTTTGTCTCCGTGGAAGGAAGAGGCTGGTAGCAGCTCAAAGAGGAAAAATACAAACACCAATTCTACGCGCCATGCCAGAAATGGCTGGCTTTATGGCCCCTTATATAGAATATTGGAGGTAGAAATGATTGCCTGTGGAGAACAATCCGTGTTTAATTGGGGAAATTTAATCAGATCTACACAGATCTGATAACAAAGGGGAACAAAAATCGGTTTAGTGTAGTTTTGGATTATTTATTTGAAGTAAATGTACTGCCTAAATAAGAATATGGGTTGCGTAGTGAAAGGTAGAGGAAAATAGATCAGTATTAAATGGTGATACTATACATTAAAACAAAATGGTTTATAGAAAAAAGTGTAGAATTTGAATGGAATGAGTCAAAAGTATGCGGTTGATGTAACCTCAAGAAATGAAATAGCGTGGTTCGTCGAAAACGTGGTATTTGTGCTCTCTCACACCTTCGCCGTAGAACATTTGAGGGAATCTCTTATCTTGGTTGATCCAGAGCTCAGGTACACGTTTCTGGCTGTAGCCATCRAAAACTTCTCCCTCTGAAGGAACAACAAATTTTCCAACTTGTAATTCGGTGTCGGTAATGCTTCCCCGGCTGATTCTGGCATAACCTGTTCTCTTCAAATTTTTGTACAGAATGTATTCACACCAACGATCGTCATCAGTTGGATCAATGTCGTGCATTCCGGATTTTTCACTCACATAGGTGTGATAATTACCTTCTAATGGAGTGGTGACCAAGTAACTCAACAGAATCATAGGTCTATCGCTGCTTCCCATGATTCTTTGCAACTCCAAACTTTGCAATCTACGATCTTCCTCGTCTTCTTCTTGACCAGAATGGAAAACAACAACATCAACTAGGGTATCGTAAACATCTAATGTAGCAAAGATTGCAGGAGCTAATTCTCCAACTGGAGATGGTAATAAATGATGGGTGGATTTCACAATTGGGAATTTGGATAACAACGCTGCTCCCCATGTATGTTTATTTGGACCTGGTCCAAAATCGGCGTACATATTGAGTTCTTCCGCAATTCTTTGTGTTAGATCTCTATTACCCATAATGATTCTTTGAGTGTCTGATTCCAGCAAACCAACGACATCTAACTCTGCATCACGAATCAAATCACGCATACGATATTCACTTGCCCACATGTCATTATCAAGACCAAAATGAATGGTCCAGATACCAGCTGTAATTAATCTTGACTTTGGATGATATGGCTGAGGTTTAGAGTATTGGAATCTATTGAATGCAATAGCGTACGATAATAAAAGAAATGAAATTAGGATATTAATAAATTTAAAATTGTCACCATTTTTTCTAGAGGATGAAGAATCATTGGAGTCATTGTTCTGGAATAGAATCAGCGATAATAAAACAACCGATGTACCCAAAACAATATCGGTTCTTTCACGTAAGAGTGGGCCTCCTGGAACAAATGCGTAAGCAACCACCCATACATGCATTAGTGATAATATTGTTGAGACAACAATTGAAGTGAATATAACTTTGGCAATGCTTTTGTGATACAATGCAATCTTTTCGAAATAAATTGAAGACACGTATGCTAACCAAAAGACATAAAACATACCTCCAATGTAGCCAAACCAACCTTCAAAAGAGTATAATATGATTGATCCTGTGATACCAAGAACGGTAACAGCCTTATGATAATTCGGGTTGCGGATATTCAAATAGATACCCAGACACATGATTGTCAAAGTGATGGCACCATGAGGAACAGGAACTGGACCTCTGATCGGGTAACCGGCCCACGTCCACGTAATGATTGTCGATGAGTCGGTCAACATAGATAAACAAGAAAACAAAAATGAGCCAAACCCAAATGAAGTTAACCAAAATGAAGATGGCTTGGTGGATGGTCCAGTGCCAAGGTCCTTCTCATTTGATACTTTAGGCATCACTGTATAATAAGCAGCAACTAAACCAATTAAGAGTCCGGGCTTATTCAAACCGCCAGTTTTGTCGTTCATTATTGGCCAGACGGGATTATTTGTCCAATAAGCAAATTTTGCAATTGAAGATAATGTCAAACCAAGCATGAAAGTTGTTGAATAGGTTTTAATATTGGATATGGAGCTTTTTGAGGATCCAATGACTGAAATCTCCACGGCTAATGCAATAAAGGAAAATGCATTACCTATAGCAACAGAAAATAGTCTATAAATTGGATCAGAAACAAATGCAGAACCAATACCAAAAACACAAGCAATCAATCTGAGTCTTGAAGTACTTTTGAATGCAAAACGATTAAAAGATCTTATTGAAAGAAGAATTGGAGAAAAACAACTAATGATAACTAATTCATAACCACTGATTCCCATATACCAGAGTGGAAAATACCAAACACACAGGAACAGCGCAGTAAAAATAGTCCAAAACATATAAGAGTTGATGATGTTGACAAAAACTTGGAAATAAGAAGAGTTGAATTCGTGATTGGAAATGATCTTTTCAATATTGATCTTTTCATCAGTTTCATGCTTGGCGTATGCATTTGTATGTGAGCTCTTCTTAAAGTTTAAGGAAAGGAAGTTGTCACCATTGAGGGATGGTTTTATTTCCAGGTGTAAATCTTTGAAATCCTTCACAGACCAAGAGTCAAACAAAACATCCAAAACAATCAACATCCATTCGCAATAAGCATAATAGGAGTATGAACCTGGCAAATGGTGTACTTTGTGTTGAATGAATAAGTAAATTAAAGGAAACAAAGTTGCAAAAAATGCAAGGGAGGAAAACTTTCTATATTTGCGAACGGATGATCTTGGAGGTGACAATTTGATCACTGATAAATTCCATGGAATAGTCAAGACAATGTAAGAGATCATGAAAATATCATGAAAGTCGTGATCATCGGTGGAAGTGATATACACCCACCCACCACATGTGACGGTTCTCACCAAACCAGAAATTAATAGAACCTTGGTCCAAATATTTTGTGGTTGAAACAGTCTAACATAGTTGAAAAAAATGAGCAAAAAACGTGGACCTGACGTTAGAGCTATCAAAATCTGGAAAACCGATCTTTCAGGATATCTGTCACCAATTGTGGAAGAAACACTGGGGAACCATTCATCTGGGTAGCCGTAATATTCGTTTCTGACGATTTTTTCAAAATGCAACGTGTATCCCAGCACAAAAGCTGCGATGAAAGCGGCCGAAGCGCAGATGGTGTGTGCCCATGCTACCGACTGCGCATTTATTTTCAGAAGTGCTTCATTTGCACTACTTTTCGCCTCCGTCATTGTTAGATGTACAACAATAGCCAATCGCCACTACTTGCTAGTCTCAAACAACCCCTCCAATGGCAAGTCTCTCGTTCACAAAAAGAAAAACAAAAAGAAAAGGGAAAGAAAACGGAGAAAGAGAACGAAAAAGAGAACCAAGCTCAGCTTTCCGCAAACAATGATGTGAAAAAGAACGCACCTCTTATTGAGACAACTTACTACTGACGTGAAAGACTGGATGCTCATAATAAAGGTGGCAAATTGCGATTGATCATACAAAAAGTTGGTTAAGTTGGTGGCGCATTAGAGCGTCGATTGACGCGCACTTTTCTTTCTTCCAATCACTTGTTCAATATTTGAACTTGACTGTAGTGTGAAGACAGTTATCTCCACACCCACAAGCAATATGGCCGGTATGTTGAGTGAGAAGAAGGAATTTGATGTTTTGGAATGATACTAACGTGTAGAATGATGGCAAGATAGAATTTTGTTGAATTTTTAATTAATTTTTTTCTTTTGAATACAGACTCTAAATTCCAACATGCTCCAGAGGTTTCCTTTGATGAAATTGATTACAGAAACACCGCCGATTTAAAGGATGCCCAAGAATCGATGCTCAAAGAACAATTTGTCAAGATTGAAGCATTGAAAATGGTCAGAAAGGCTTTAGAAAATTGTTTCAAGGTCAATGGTCCAAATGGTTATGAAGATTGTAGAGAAATCGCCGATAAATATATGGAACTTTTGCCAGAATCCAGAGCTACTGGATTTTTGGGCTACCAAAGAAACGACCCAACCAAATAGGGAAACAGTTCATACACATATATCCAATTTCTATTTATTCATTTATTCTATTTATTATATCTCCATGTTGTATAGTTGATACATTTTTTTTTCGAATTGGGAACCTGTTGTTGCAAGTTACAGTTCCAAATATGATGATGGTTGAATTTGAAAAATATAGAATATAAACTTATAAACAGCATCTTTTGTTGACATTGTCTCCTCTTTGAGTAATATTTAATCTCTTGTATTGGAACAATAGGAATCCAGTGCCAGCTCCTATCATACAAGAGATGAAAATATAACCATTGAAGTACATAAATAACAGCATGACAACATGATGAACACTCCATTCCATTGTATCAGCAATACAGTRAATGGCGTGCTCAAAAATACTTGGGTAGATGTAGACTTTGTTACCTTTTTGAATTGATAAATTCCTGTTCAGGCTCCAAAACCATTTATGTTTTGTGGTTTCGATTAATGGCGTAAAAAAGTCTCCAAAACTTGTGGAATTTTCATTAATATCCATAAAAGGGTCCTCCGTCTTGCTGAGTTGCAGTCCAGATTTCAATGCAGTGTCAATTTCCTGCTCCCGCAACAAACGACAATTTTCTTTATATTCGTAGAGAAGTCTTCTCCACCAATTGAGAGCCAATAGCAAAGCAAAAACACCAACACATGAACCGCCAAAGATAGCTGGTGTTGAAGTTCTCCATTCTCTGGAAATAAGACAAACATTATGCGATGTCCAATTCCACAACATTGACATCGAGCATGTCTTTTTTGACATTCCACTGGCGGTTTTAGTACTTGATGATCCACTCATTCCCGACATCATCATAGCGGTTGTGGTAGCCATACTCATTCCTGACATCATCATTGAAGTGGTCGTGGTGTCCATGTTCATTCCAGTCATGTGCATTGTCGCAGTAGTGGCTTCAGCGCTAGACATGATTGTGTTGGTAGCCATATTCATAGCCATAGAACTGCTTCCCATATCCATATTGATTGTGAGGTTTTCACACTACTAAAATCACAGAACGAACGGTTCCTCTTTTTTCTTTGGGAACCTACCTCCAACTAAAGGAAAAACTGACTCCATTTTATCGTTTAATTTCACATAACTTGAAAAAGCACATAAGGTTTTAAGAACGAGAACATTAATATCAAAATAGGCAAAGTGAGCAAATAATTCTCGAATAAACGTTTTCCACAGAGCAAATAATCACACACGCCATTTTTCTTATTTAAGGTAGGAAGAATGCTAAATCAAGTTGAGATGGACTTAAGGACTGGCTAGAAGCAGTGTCAAACCAAAACAAAAAATGGACGGTTCCGACGGCTTTCTTCCTTTTGAGGTTCAAAATAAAATGGCTATGTCCTCAAGTGCACACTCATGTAAAATTTCCATGTTGTGGAACTGGTATACAATTGACTCTTGTTTTATTGCAAGATCATGGCATGTGACCAGCAGAGGAATGTTTGCGGGTACATGTATTGGTGTTTTCTTCTGGGTTGTAAGTTATTGTTGGTTCCACCGTTTTATAGTGGAATACGATAATGCTATTGTTGATTTCAAAACAAAAAAGTACCAGTTGAATAGCAACTGCTGTTGTGCACCAGAAGATGGTTCAAACAGTAGTGTTGATGATAAATCAGGAGCTGGCAATATGGAGCATGCTGCAGTGGATACACAAACAGCAATTGGAACCGATTTTTGGACTCCATTGATGAAAACTTTCCAACACCAATGGCTATTTTCATGGATCAATAAAAAAGAAAACCTGGAAGAAAAGATAATTTACCCTTCGGCTTTAGAGCATTTTAGTAGATCTGGGCTTTATTTGATGGAATGGACCGTTTCTTATTTGATTATGTTGATGTGGATGTATTACAACGGTTATTTGATTATCACCATGATTCTCGGGTACTTTTTTGGCCAGTTATTATTCAACTACACTCCCTTAACTATTGTTAACAATAAAAATTACACTACACCTTCCTGTGAATGATGGTTTTTCTTTGTTGTTGTTGTTGATATCTGCTTGTCCTACTGTTTATATAAGATGTCGATTTATATGTACTAATTTACTGTTTTATCAATCGTGCTTGTCCACATGGCTGGTGCACAAGACTGGAATAGAGTTTAAGAAGCAACTTGGTGCTAAAAAGCGCAAAAGCAATACTTTAGAAACTACATTTGTATATATATGTAACTTTTTGAAATCAAGTAGGGAAAACAGCTGTGACATGTATTGTCATTACTCCTACAATGCCACATCTTTATAACAAATGGAAAAAAAATTTATTCTTTATATACCCACTTTGGTATTTATGGAAAGTCCGTCAATATAATGTACACACCTTCGTTCTGGCAACCAAATAGCAGACTAAGAGTAATAAAAAAAGAAGAACTCCAGAGATTATCATCGATGCTTTGTGCTAATTCTTTCAAACCTTCCCAGCTAGCTTTCTTGCTAGTAGTATCAATTTTTTTTACTCAAGTCATCAATTAAAAATTTATTTAAGCATCCAAAAATATAAATATTCAAACCCTCAAAACAACCATTCTTCCAAATCCATTGAATGCCGTTTCATAGCAATATTTGTCGTACTGACCTTCATTATACGCAGTTAGATGAGAGTACGTAAACCACCAATTTACTTCTTTTTTTTTTGTCATTTTCTAACTACAAAATTTATACCGTTCCAGATTTCTTTCTCTTACTTGACAATTGCTTCCAGTAAAGTTCATTTCCACACATTGCATCGATGCCACTCAAAAGCACAAAACCGTAACGAGATGTTAAGTTGGGCGCGAAGCAACTTAATGCGCGTCGTTCGTTTTCGACACAAAAAACGAGATTTTACTCTCGATTTACTGCGATTGATGAAAGTTGAACACAGGTTATTGCACGAATTGATTGATTTTTTTTTTCTTTTTGATTCTTGTTCTAGCGCCAACTACATTATCATACAAGATGTTAGACATTTTACAGTTTATTGAAGAAAAGGGAGGTAAACCAGATATCATCAGAGAATCTCAAAAAAAGAGAGGTGCCTCAGTTGAAATTGTGGATGAAATCATTGCCGAATATAAGGAATGGGTTAGATTAAGATTCGTTGCAGATGAATTGAACAAAAAGTTGAACAAGGTCCAAAAAGAAATTGGAATGAAGTTCAAGGCCAAGGAAGATGCGTCTGAATTATTGAAACAAAAGGAAGAAATCATCAACGAGAAGAAGGTTGCCATTGACAACGAAGTTGAAGCCGACAAAAAATTGAGATTCAAGGTCAACCAGGTGGGTAACATCATCCACGAATCCGTGACAGTTTCTATGGATGAAGAAAACAACGATTTGGTTAGAACCTGGGCACCAGAGGGTTACGAATTCGAAAAGTTGACCAACGTGGCTACTGCAACTGGTAAGGAAGCCAAGTTGTCGCACCATGAAGTTTTGCTTAGATTGGACGGTTATGACCCAGAAAGAGGTGTCAAGATTGTTGGTCACAGAGGTTACTTCCTAAGACAATATGGTGTTTTCCTCAACCAAGCTTTGATCAACTACGGTTTGTCTTTCTTGGCATCCAAGAAATACACTCCATTGCAAGCTCCAGTGATGATGAACAAGGATGTGATGGCCAAAACCGCCCAGTTGTCCGAATTCGATGAAGAGTTATACAAGGTGACCGATGGTGATGATGAAAAGTATCTGATTGCCACCTCGGAACAACCAATTTCGGCTTACCATTCCAACGAATGGTTTGAATCTCCTGCTGAACAACTTCCTGTCAAGTATGCCGGTTACTCCTCTTGTTTCAGAAGAGAGGCCGGTTCCCACGGTAAGGATGCTTGGGGTATTTTCAGAGTCCATGCCTTTGAAAAGATTGAACAGTTCTGTATCACTGAACCTGAAAAGTCCTGGGAAATGTTTGATCACATGATTGACAACTCGGAAGAGTTCTACAAGTCCCTGGGTCTTCCTTACAGAGTTGTTGGTATTGTTTCTGGTGAATTGAACAATGCAGCAGCCAAGAAGTACGACCTGGAAGCATGGTTCCCATACCAAAAGGAATTCAAGGAATTAGTTTCTTGTTCCAACTGTACTGACTACCAATCCAGAAACTTGGAAATCAGATGTGGTGTCAAGACCCAAAACCAAAAGGAAAAGAAATATGTCCATTGTTTGAACTCCACCCTGTGTGCTACCGAACGTGCTCTTTGTTGTGTTCTGGAAAACTACCAAACCGAAGACGGTTTAGTTGTTCCTGAAGTTTTGAGAAAATACATTCCAGGTGAACCTGAATTCATTCCTTTTGTCAAGGAATTACCAAAGAACTCCACCTCCAACAAGAAGAAATGATTGCGGGTGTAGAATACATTGATCTCTGTGTGTGTGTACGTGTGTGTGTGTGTGTGTGTGTTCATGCATGTTTGCATGTGTCCACATGGATGTGCATGGATGCTGTATATAAACTCTCTAATGTATTTATAAATATAAATTTGATTGAACAACAACGGTAAACTAACCATTCTATAGTATAAAATACCCATAACTCACACATCACTACCCCATAACATCATTTGATCGCTCTTGGTGAAGGTTTGGTGTTGAAGTGAACACTCCTCGATGCGATGCGATGCGATGCGATGCGCCTGATGTTTTTCAACCTCTTTTCGGCCTAGATGATGATGGTGATTTAAAATTGAAACACAATGAGGAATCGTGTTTC
The DNA here is from genome assembly GCA_001599115.1 of Pichia sorboxylosa. Taxonomy (NCBI): domain Eukaryota; kingdom Fungi; phylum Ascomycota; class Pichiomycetes; order Pichiales; family Pichiaceae; genus Pichia; species Pichia sorboxylosa. The sequence continues at coordinate 67,860 of BCGC01000010.1, read as the reverse complement.
CATTGAATATCAGACAGTGTGCAACGACGGAACACCGTCAAAATCGTATAATGTTGTTTTCGAACAACCTAGTCCGGATTCTCAGTCCGAAGTGAAACTGACATGTCTGCAGCACGATGATTTTGTTAGAAACTGTGTATTGAGAAATTTGTGTAGCAGTACCRAATCCGAAGAAGATGGAGAAGTGGAAGGGGAGTCGGCTCTTTTCAGAAATACCAGTGATGAACAAAGTCTGGATACTGTGATAATAACAAAAACCAAAGAAGAAACGACTGTCGAATTTATCAATGGAGACTTTAGGGTGGAATCTGTCAAGACAACTACAACACCATTGGCYAATTCGGAGTTTTTGGAGACCATTTACATCAAGGCTATATTATACAAGATCACAAACATAGTCTATGAACCCAGCTCCGATCTACAAGATATGAAGAATCTAATAGATTTGATTAAACAGAATAATGATATATTTGCACATGAATTCCAATGATTCTCTTCTTCTACTGTCCAACCTTTACATGATACTGCTGATATTGACAGGCATTTCTTCTATTTGGGAAGAATAGTAGGTTTCTAGGTCGTGAAGTGCATCAACATCTTCCTCAGTGACGAAATTGATGGCAACACCTTTTCTACCAAATCTACCGGATCTACCGATTCTGTGTATATAGTTTTCTCTATCTGCAGGCAAATCATAATTTATAACTAATGACACTTGCTGGACATCGATCCCTCTGGCCCACACATCGGTGGATATGAGCACTCTGGAGTTTCCTAGTCTGAATTCATTCATGATTCTATCTCTGTCGGATTGATCCATGTCTCCATGCATCGAAACAACAGTGAAATTGGCCTTCTTCAATTCCACAGTGAGCCAATCAACCTTCTTTTTGGTATTGCAGAAAATCACTGCTTGCGTAATGGTCAAAGAGTCATATAAATCACAGAGAGTATCAAACTTCCAGTCTTCCTTTTCCACTTGAATAAAATATTGCTTAATACCTTCCAAGGTGATTTCATCACGCTTCACCAAAATCTTGACAGGATCACTCATAAATGTTGCAGTCATTTTCAACACTTCTTTGGGCAGTGTTGCACTCACCACAACCACCTGACAACCTGGAGGTAAAAGTTTGTAGATGTCATAAATATTTTCCTGGAACCCTTTGGTCAACAACTCATCAGCTTCATCTAAAATCAACATTTTCATGTGTCTAGGAGATATTCCTCTTCTTTTTATCATATCCAATACTCTTCCCGGCGTACCACTCACAATGTGTTGGCCTTGATTCAAGGCTTTCATATCTTCTCCCACCTTTTTTCCACCAACACAGGCATGGCATCTGACGTTCATATAATCACCTAGAGACTTGATGACGCTCTGAATTTGAACAGCCAATTCTCTGGTTGGTGATAACACAATGGCTTGCGTCTGTTTGTTATTTGTATCAATAGCTTGTAGCATCCCGATTGAAAAAGTGGCGGTTTTACCTGTACCGGATTGGGCCTGCGCAATGGTATCTTTACCTGAGATAATCTGGGTGATGGCTCTGGACTGAATTGCAGATGGATAAGTGAATCCGTACCCGTAGATTCCTCTCAATAATGATTCTTTCAGTCCCATGGCCTCAAAACTGGCTGAAATCGGAACTTTTTGCGAAGTTTTGAATTCTAATTCTTTATCTAACTCTCTATTGAACTCCATTTTCAATGTCTTTAGATATTTCCAGTTTTCCAATCAAACAGTCTTAAGACTTATATCACTTTTCGGTCTCCTAAACAACCACGAGAATTGACTGACAAACAAAAAAAAAACGGACAAGTAAAACCAACAAACAGTGGAAATTGCATCTGGTAAATAAAAAAAAAATATTTCAGCTGCGATTCATGCGACCAAATCGACTTTGAATCTTATCTCTTGCTTTGAGGAATTTGCGGTGAAGTGAAAACCCATCCACGCTGTAAAAATGATGGTGGTATTTACATCTTTGTGGGTTTCAATGGTTTAAAAGGATATATCTGTATATATATTTCAATCGTAAAAAGTCACTTTGAGAGTTTTTTGGATTTTGATGCTACGTGACAAAACGAATGCTATGCGAGAGATGGTTGGTTGTACTGTGTTACACAGCATACAATATACAGCAGTAATTAGAGATCTTTTGGAATGCAAACTAAAACGGTAATTAGAAAGCTCTTGAATTAGCCCAGTAAAAAGTTTTGATATACTTTTGGTCACCCATATTTCTTGAACAATGATATTTAACAGAAAACATGCATGCAGATATCTTTTTTACTGTGATAATTTTGGTGTTTTTTCTATCATCCATTAAAAACTATTTTATTCAGAATAGTGTTGTTGATAAAAATAACGGGTAATTTCCATTCAATCATCTTTTGTTCCTGGCTTTCTCGAAGTTTAACTAGACTATCTATTATCAAGGTTGAGGAGGGGTGATTTTATCCACAATGCTTTTTACCAATTTTTCTACTACAATTTTCTATTCATTAAATTTTCTTCCACTGTTGTTGAAAAATGAGTAATTTGTGGTTACTCACCTTGTATTTGAAATATCCAAAGAAAATATGATGCAACTCTTGCATAGCAACGTTTCTTTACCACAATATATTAGATATTCCATCCATCTTATATTCCAAAATTCAAGTCTAACTAATAAACTTTCTTTTTTCACCTTTTATGTTCTCAGCACCTTCAAACATTTCCCACCAGTTATAATGACCCAACACCTTTCAACACCCAAAAGACATTTTTCAAAGTTCCTTTCTCTACTGCTATACTTCCATAAATTTCAGGCAAAAAAACCTCGATATTGAACCTTGTGGCGCCAACCTATGCCTCTGCTGCGCCACGTTTATGATATCTCCAGGACACGCATCCACAAAATAAAACGGTGCTGGAAATTTTAGGTCTTACCAGGTATAGCATTTGGAGAAGAAGTTGAGGTGGTGAGTGTGATAAAGGTATTGATAGTATTATGAGCAGCGGAAACTGTTTGTTGGTGTTGATTGGAGGGGGACATGCAAGTGGGAAACGGTCAGGAGCAGAAATCCTCGAACAGCAGCTGAACCTTAAGTTTCACAAGGAGATAAATATTGTCAAAGTGGACATGGCAAAGTATTTCATGTCAGATTCCGAGAACACAGGGGCCCGAACCCCAGATATGTATCGTTTTGAGCAAATCAAAACGGATCTTGGTGCTTTGATGAGTGACGCAGATGTGGATGTAATCATCATGCATGGTCTCTATGCTTTATATGACCAGGCCATAGTACAAATGGCAACAGTAAGGGTTTTTATAGACTGTGATGCAGATGTAAGACTGGGAAGATGGATTCAAAGAGACGTGCTCGCAATGGATTTTTCTAACTGTTCTCCGGGGGAGAAGAAGGACAAACAAAAAATCCTTTTAGAAAACTTGTTGACGGTGTATTTGAACCATTCCAGATCCGAAATGAAAAAATACATCTCCGACACCAAGGAAACTGCAGACGTCATTTTGCCAAGAGGTTCGGATGTCACAGGGTTTGAGCTTATTGTCGACGGGTTGCAAACCTTGTTGCTACAGAAAATCGCCGACAAGAAAGTTGCTGAAAATATAAGCACCCCAACTTCCACTCCAAGATCGTACAGTACGAGTGGGGCAGATAGAGAAGCTGTAGTTAACAATATCAAGCAATTGGCTCCGGAACCAAGTGTCCAATCATTGAATAAAGACAACTTTGACAATGAAAATAAAGTTTACTACGAAATGAATTGATATAGTTTCTTCACCAAGTTTGGAATAAATAACCAGTTGCGAAAGGGAGAAAAACAACGGTACTAATTGCAATTGTGATAACAGCTAAAAATTTTTACTAGTCAACTCATTAAGCTGGGGCTTTTCTTGTTTTTAGCATCACCCGTTTGAAAGGGAATCCTACTTGAAGTATCCTGCTTGGTTCTCTTGATTCACTTGATTTGAACTCGTTTTCTATCCAAGCTTCAGCTGGCCTACTTGGTTCCAGCTTCAACTGTATAATTCTACTAACAAAAAATTTGCTATTTCAAGTATTATATAGAAGGTAGGGATGTGGACCTGGTTTTTTCTAAATATTTATAACCTTAACTAGGGAAAGGGTTGATTGATGTTTCGTTTTTTTCCAATTTCAACTTGTTGTTTCAAACACAATGTATTGTTTTTTCTCAAATATATAAAGTTCATTCAAAGCTGAAATTGAGGATTTGAAGAGTATGGGGGCAAAAAGATTTTGTAACATGAACTATGTTGTCCCTAAACAAAAAAGAAAGAGATTATCCAAATAAATTCATCCTATAAAATTAAGCTTGTAGACATGGCGCAGCCTCATACTATCTGTAACAAAGGGAATGATATTTTTCTTTCAAAATTTAAACTTGTTTATATTATATTTTTCACTGATTCTAGAAGACAAAAAAACACATATAATAGTCACAAAGCACCTATTTATGTTATATTCAGTCTTTGAAAATGTTGTAGGGCTTAGAGATTGGGACATTTTTCTTGTGGCATACTTTCAAAGTAAACTGAACATCAAACAAAATGCTACTCTAATTGCTCCAATAGTTGAAAACTGTGATGATTCTTACTTTTCTTGGAGAGAAATTAAAGAAATCTTTTGAGAATTAAAAAGCACCATTTTCTGAGAAATAAGTCACAAATGTATTGTATTGGGAGAAAGCTTATTATTTTGATTTCTATTCAAAGATTTTTTGTCAATTTCAATGAAAAATGGAATGGTTTTGTTTTCCATAGGTTACAACTCACACTTATCCTCAATGTAAACTTTTGGACAAGTCCGATCACCTGGGTGAAGTAACTGTGTAGTTACTAAATTTCGGTTGCGGCCATATCTAGCGGAAAGCACCGTTTCCCGTCCRATCAACTGTAGTTAAGCCGCTAAGAGCCCGACTGAGTAGTGTAGTGGGAGACCATATGCGAAATTCGGGTGCTGCAATCTTTTTTTACCTTACGACTATGTTTTTTACATGATAACACTGTTTCCAACAACTTGAAGTTGTTTTCTCATCAAATCTGACCCAAAGACCAGCACTTCCGACGTATCTATTACATTTCTAACGATGCTACTTAACCAGCTGGCACAGAAATCGAAGTTCGGACTTGATGGTGAATTTTTTTTGCTAATGCGCGGAGCAACAGATTTAATCATCTTGTTGCTTTCCACCAACAAACAGTTCACATGTGATAGGTAACAAGTAATGAGAAAGTGTAAGAATGGACGTAAATGGATGATATTTTATAGACATTTATATTTAATTTACAAGAAATATCAGTAAATTTTTTTTTTCATTAGATAAAAAACCATGTTGATGCCCAACCAATGGTGATTTTTCCATTGAAGTCAGCMTTTCAATGTAACAATTGAACCACAGAAAACAAACAATTCTGTGGAAGATTAATACTTCTTTCACAAACATTCACTTTTTAAAATAATAAACTAACAAGTAGTTGCTATAATATTGAAATCATACTTTTTTCAAGGCTGATTTGAAACAGAAAAAAAAGTTAAATTTCTGCTTGCATGTTCTCTGCTGTAAGTTCTGCAAGAATTATAACAGTTAAAGCTGAAGAATTCCAATGTTTTTCAAACGGAATGTTTTTTCATGTTTTTATTTGGTTTTATTCCAACAAAGAGAACATGCACCATTTACTGATTATTTGGTACTTTTTGATTCTTGTTCCACACCACACGATTTTGGCAGAAAGTAATCTAGAAAGCCAAAAAACCAGAAACAACTACACCTCGGCAATATACTATTCTTATTGGTCACTAGACAGTGGCCATATTCCATCTGAGATTCCTCTTTCTCATATTACAGACATATATTACGCATTTTTTGATTTGGATGTCAAGAACATAAATATCAAACTTGKTAATAAAGATACAGCAGTGTTGACGAAAATACCCTTTAGTCTACAAACTATCAAGCAAGACTCAAATGATTTGATTTCTAGAAATTCATCACTGAATACAAATGCCAGTTTCTATGAAAAATTATCATGGGTCTCTGATTACTCAAAATTGGYCTCTGAATTTGTTGAAAAGTCTTCAAAGACAACTGAGTCAGACGGAATTCTAGGCCAAATGCATCAAATGAGAAACATTAATAAAAGATTGAAAATATCCATGTCCATTGGTGGCTCAAACAGTGGTGACAAGTTTAGACACATTGCTAGATCCAAGAAAAATGTTGAACAGTTTGTTGTAAATGTTGCAGCCAATATTGAAGCATTTGGGTTTGATGGAGTTGACATTGACTGGGAATTCCCCACCACCAAACATGAAATGGATATGTTGACCTATATGATTGAGAAATTTAGTCAGGTATTTTCAGTTACTCAAGAGACAAAAACCATTTCTCTTGCATTGCCTCTGGATTYATCTGCTCTAAAATGGTATGATTTAGAAAGCATTGGCAAATATGTCACCAATTTCAACCTAATGGGTTACGATATAGTRGGGAAATGGAGTAAAGTTTCTGGGTTTCAGTCAAACCTTTATCCTGACCCAAATTCATACAGTTCGGCRTCAATTGACTCCACCATAAAATACCTTGAGACAATCCTTGATAAGAGTAAAATTATATTAGGCATGCCTCTATACGGGCGAACTTTTAACACAGAGAAGYTGTATGAWGGCTTCACCGATTGTGCTTCCATTGTAAATACCACTGATGACTGTGTTCTTGATTATATTTATTTACCACCAAAAAATTATATTGAAGTCACAGACACCAACGTCGGAGCGGCATATGCTTATTCAAATACATCAAACTCCAAGGGTCTCATAGTTTATGATACACCTACCATTGCAAGAATGAAAGCCARATATGTGATTAGCAGAGGTTTGGGTGGTGGAATGTGGTGGGATTCTAAAGGTGATCCAATGATTAATGACACATCAAGATCCTTGATTTATAACTTCATTGATGAATTGGGTGGAATCAGTGCATTGGAGCCAGAAGAGAGCAAGAATATTGAAGGAGTTACATCGTTATCAGGAGACATTGTCCATGTCAAATTACAGGATTCTTTGCTTTCCAGTGCAGTCAAATCAAAATATGCCAGTGATTATACAGTCGTGGTGTGTCTTTGGCTTTTTTATGTGATTTTTCTCTGTTTTTGAATTATATAGTAAATGTAGTTTTCATTTCTTTCTTTAATATACAAGATTACATCTAATCAGCTTGATCCCAATTTCCAGGTTTTGGCTGCTGTGGCATAGCTGGACCACCTGCTTTCTTGGCCACAATTATTTGATCCACACTCAGAATAGTACAAACAGCTTCAGTGGCTAGGTTGATGGCATTCTTTTTAGCAGTAAAAGAGTCAAAAATCATTTCTTCTTTCACGTCAATCAAACAATCGTTCACGTTTTCACTTTCGATATTGATACCGTATCTCAAAGTTTCTATATCATCTTCATTGTGGGAAGCATATAATCTTGGCAGTATTTCACTTGGATCAAGACCAGAAGTTTCACATAACAATCTTGGTAAGAATTCAAAAGCTTCAGCAAATTTCTTGATACCTAACTGTAGTAAGCCAGGGGTCTTTTCACCGTAGCCAGTGACTCTTTTGACCAGCTCTGATTCAGTTGAACCAGCACCCGGTAATAATCTATTATCTTTCAAGACAGACTTGATGGAAGCAACACAATCATCAATTGCACGTTCGATATCATCCATGTTATTTTGTGTAGCACCACGAATGACGATTGTGGAAGTCAAGGAAATTTCATCATTTTGTCTGAACACCGTCACTCTATCGGAACCTATTTCCTGGGATTCAACAACGTCAATGACACCCATTTCTTCAGGTAATGGGGCACCCAGTCTCACCAAAGGAGTGGCACCACAGATACGACAAGTACGTCTCAAGTCGAATTTGGAAGGAACCTTTAGAACCAGCAAGTTATATTTGTTCATGAAATGTAGAGCCAACTCACCAATACCTTGTCCAGCAACAACAACTTTAACACCAGAGTCGGCAATTTCCTTGATAACCTTATGCAATTCATCTTCTTCACCTTTACTAAAATTGACCATTTCGTCTGCATTATGTAAAAGAACAGTACCTTTGGTTTCAGAGGCAGAAATATCAACTGGACAGTTGAACACTGCAACCTTTGCCGTTTCTGAAATTTTCTTCACCTGGGATTCAGGTTCTCTTGGATACACCATACCTTTGATAACAAACGAGTTAGGAAGGGCACCACCCATGATTTTCACGACACGAACTGAATCGACATTGAAGGCAGCTGGGTTTTTCATTGGAATGACATGATGAATGGCTGTAGTGACCAGGTCAGAAATCAGGTTTTCTTGGCCATATTGTTTAGACATGACAACTGGCTTGATGATTTTCAGCAGCTCTTCCTTCTTGGTGAAATCAGCCACTTTATCAACCGCCAGTTTTTCCAGCTCTTGGACGGCAAACTTGTTGGCTAATTTATAACCTTGGATGATTTCCGTTGGTTTTAAACCCAACACCACCAATTTTTCAGCTAGATGCAACAATTCACCACCTAGAACCAACACATAGTTGGTATTATCACCCATTTCTTCTTCTTGCTGCTTGGAATGCATAACCAGAACTTTGACAGCTGGATGCACAATGTCCAGTTCCTGAATCATTGTGGCGGCATCATTTGTAATGAAGATCTTTCCTAAATCATTCACAATAATTTTGTTCTTACCACAAGGCCCGATCGATGTCGAAATCATCGATGCTATTTCACGACATGCTTGGATGTTTCTATTGATGGCTCCATCCGTATTTGAATGCACTTGGTAGCCTTGTTTAAACAACGATGCATTAGGATTGCCTGGGAGTTTCAGCGACATACTGTTTTATTTCAAATGATATGTCTTTTATCTACCTTTTTTAACCACTGAAAGACACTAAAAGTCGCAAAACCAATTTGTTCAACCGTCCAGCAGTGAACAAAAGACAAACAATTTCTTTTCGAGGGCAAGAAAAATTGTGGCGGTGCAGTGGATTGCAAAGAAAAGCTCCCCCTCCAAGCGTGGCGTCCGCGCGTCTGCGACAAGGATAAATGCAAAAGCTTGGGCTCTTGATTATTTGTGAAGGCTCATTTCTAAGGAAACAAAGTGTTTTTTCTCTCTCGGGAAAGGAAGAATTAGAGGAAGACCAGGGGTTTTCAAGGAATAGTGGATATTTGACGGCGGAATGCAATCTGTTAAAGGCGAGTTGTTGAATCTGGAACAACAGAGACAATTGAGGAAGGAGAAAAGAGTGAATTTTGATGCGGAGGATTTCGATGGATTTGCCACTGTGTTTGAGCTGCTAAATGAGCCTGCAGCATTGTCGGATCTAGATAGTCTCATGGCTAAATCCAATGGAATTCAAAAGGCACTCTCCCGAAATATTGCCAAAAATACACAAGAATATCGACATTTGAGAGATTCGACGTCTTCAACGACACAGCATGGTTTGGAAGTTGTGGAAGACGACGTGACAGACTTGCTGGAGAGTTATCGTAATTTGAAAAATCATGCAGGCATGACATCTAATAATATCAACTCAATGACTAAAAATATTAAAAAACTGGATAGCTGTAAAAAAAACCTGACTTTTACAATGACTACTCTGAAACGATTACAAATGTTGGTGACAGCATACGCCAATTTAGAAAAGGAGTTGGAATCAGATAGAAAAATGAGAAACTAYTCTCAAATTATACACTTGYTGGGTGCTGTATTAGAATTGAATAAATATTTCCAGGATTTCAAAAGCATTGATGACGTGAATCAATTGAATAAAATGATTGGAAAACTCAGAAATCAATTGAGAACAGATATCTTCAATGATTTCGAATTGGAGTATTCTGGAGAACTAATAAATGATCAACTTATAAATGCATGTAATATTCTGGAATATTTAGGTAYCCCTTATGTTGAGCAGCTTCAGTCATGGTACATTGATGCAGTTCTCACTGATATTCGACAAATTTTCTGCAACACCGAAGAAGCCGGCTCTTTAGAAAATCTCAATAGAAGATACATATATTTTCAGAAAATTCTTACAAATTTTGAGACCAAACACAGTAAGAACTTTCCTAAATCATGGAAAATGGGTCTTAAAATCACCAGAAAGTTTTGTGATTATACCAAATCCGATCTCACTGAGGTTCTGAARAAAGAAATGGGAATCAGCTCAAATACAGCTTCAAATGTCAATTTATTATTGAACTCTCTTTCATACACTTTAGATTTTGAAACGTTTTTGGATAAGAAATTCAAATATTATAAAGATTTCGACGAACAATTAAATGAAAAAGAAGATGAAAAAATATCATTTGCAAAATCAATATCGGACGTTTTTGAACCTTATCTCAATCTTTGGATTGATTATCAGGGGACCATYATTGAAAAGAAACTCACAGAATTTATTAATCCATCTATGATGTTCAAGAAAACCGGTGATGGTATAGAATCAGACAATAGCTCGAGTCCAGAATCTYTGAATGTTCTTGAAAGYGCTGCAGAGCTGTTCAGACTTTATAGACAAATATTATCTCAACTGTCCAAGCTAACCACAGGAAATTCAATTTTGAGACTTGCAAGGTTATTCAACAAATACTTGATACAATATCAACACAAAGTATTTGAGGCCGCTTTACCAGATAGTAAGTCATTGATATCAACGACAGAAGAGAATCAAAAGGAAGGCATYGAGATCATTTGTTTGATTTTGAACACATCCGATTATTGCTCCTTGACAGTATCACAGCTTGAAGATAAAATGAAATCTCTCACGAAATCACAAGAGTTATCTGAGAAAATTGAATTTGAATCTGCAAACGATGGGTTTATGAGAATCAACAATTATTGTATCAATCTAATGTTTTTCAAGGTTGAAAATGATGTTCAGTTATCCTGGAGGGAAATGACTAATTTCAATTGGAAAGTACTYAATGAAGTAACGGGAGAATCCCGATATGTGGGAAGCTTGCGAATAATATTGAAGGACAATTGTTCTTTAATATTTTCTAAATTGTCCAGAACGGTTTATATAAGAAATCTGATTGATAAACTTATTGATATGATTCTGAAAAACATAATAAACAATATCATAAAACTAGAGCCCATAAGCATTGTGATGGCAGAACAATTTAAACTTGATTTACAGGAACTGAAAGCACTWGTCAACACATTGCCAACATTAACCGAACTAGGTGATAAAATCTTGTCTTCCACCAGTTTTAAATCCAATGTTAATCTCAAATTCAAAAAYATAGATAATTTAATGAAAATTCTGATGGTTTCAACTAAACCAATGGATACCTTTATCATGAGTTACTTTTCGATTATAGGGGATTCGAGTTTTGCAAACTTTCTGAAAGTTTTGAAGTTGAAGGGGGTGCTGAAATTGGAAGCTTTAGAAAAGGATAAGTTTAAATATATGGATATGTTCAAACTTCAAATTAGAGTGTTTCAAGAGGATTCCGACGTGAATTTAGCAGAGTCTAATGATTATCTTGAGAAACTCAATGTTGATCGAGCAACAACAACCACAGTAAGGACATCTAACGGACATGGCCATAGTAAAAGTAATTCAAGGTCGATCTATCTTCCAAGCACAATCACAGGCTATGGCGGAAAYAGTTCTGGCACYAGCACAAATGCATCTTCTGCTCAACTATCTTCTGAYCCACCGTCGATACCAACTCTTGCATTACCTCCCGATTCATCAATCAATGACAAAAGCACGTCGCCAAAGCCAGGATTTGCGTTTTTTACAAGTCCTAAACTGGACGGCAGTGGTTTAATCAACACAAAYGCCCTTGAAAAAAACATATCCAAGACTTTTGCTGATAACAAAACCAGTTTCAATGAAAACTTCAAAAAGTTTTTCAAACGTGGTGAGTGAGCCACCMTTTGTAACATGACATAAACATAAATTGCATACAATATATTTATAATAGAAACCCTTCACCTCCAAAAAAAATGCTGTTACTAGGATAACTGTACGAAAAAAGATCATTACACATCACTGGAAAAATGWAGAAATATTTTATAAAACACGAAAACACAGTAGGAATAATAATAGGAATAAAAACAGAATAATGCAAATGCCAACTATTCGGAAATTTGGGTCAAAAATGTAAGCAGAGATTTCTATACACAAGTTTAATATACTTGGTGCTTAATATTGAGAATAATATTAAATCTTTATTTTGAGAAGACGGGGAAGGTAGAAGCGAGTCTATGACACTTAATGCTTACCWCCGGTTCTCTTATGTCTGATTTCAGCTTGTTCGGCCTCGAATTTGGAATCGAAGAAGATGAATTCATCTAAACCTTTACCTGCTGGAACCATTGGAAGAACAGGAACCTTCTTTTCAACAAAGACTTCCAATAAACAAGGTCCTTCTTCATTCAACCATTCCTTGATACCGTCCACTAATTCTTCTTGCTTGGTAATTCTGACACCCTTTATGTACATTGATTCTGCAAGTTTCATAAAGTCAGGGTTACTTTGATGTGTGTGAGAGTATCTGTGTTCGTAGAAAAGAGATTGCCATTGGGTGACCATACCTTGCTCTTCGTTATTCAAAACACAGATYTTAACAGGAGCATTGGCTTGCACGGCAGAAGAAAGTTCCATCAAGGTCATGTTGAAGGAAGCATCACCATCAATATCAATGACCAAGGCATCTGGCTTGGCAATTTGAGCACCAATTGCACTAGGTAAACCGTAACCCATAGTACCTAAACCACCGGATGTGATGAAAGTTCTTGGTCTGGTCCATGTGAAATGTTGGGCGGCCCACATTTGATGTTGACCAACACCAGTGGTGACAATAACTTCCTTACCGGTTTCATGAGAGAGTTTGGAGATTTGTTGAATCAAGGTTTGTGGCTTGATTTTGCTACCTGGGGTTTCTAGTTGATAAGCATATGGGTACTTTTCCTTCCATTCATTGATTAGCTTAAACCATTCAGGACGTTCTGGAACTGCCTCAACCAAATCGTTGAAGATGGCCAAATTTTCAGTGACATCACCTTCGACGGCTTCGGTAGCTTCGACAACCTTGTTGATATTCTTTGGAGAAATTTCAAAATGGATGATACCACCACGGTTTTCTTGAGCAGCCAATTTAGCAGCTGGAGCAAATTTGTTAATGTTACCRGTGACTCTGTCATCAAATCTAGCACCTAAGGCAATGATTAAATCCGCTTTTTGGATGGCGAGGTTTGCAGGACCAGAACCATGCATTCCCAACATGTCCAAGGACTTTGGATCATTTTGATYRAAGGCACCTAAACCTTGTAAGGTGGTGGTTACTGGGATACATGCTTTATCAGCCAATTCCTTTAATCTTTTTGGACCATCATCGGAGTTCAAAATACCTGCACCGGCATAGATTAATGGCTTCTTTGCYTTCTTGAGCAGTTCTGCRGATCTTTCGATGCATTCTAAGGTATATTCAGTGACAATCTTTTGAGATAGTTTTGGAATGGTCTTYTTAGGAATAGTTGAGGAGATTGGAATTGCCGTTTTCAAAATAGCAGCAGTAACATCCTTTGGCAAATCAACTAAAACAGGACCAGGTCTACCGGTGGTTGCAATTTCAAAAGCTTCATTGATTCTTCTAGGCAATTCGGCGACATTTTTAACCATGACATTCCATTTGGTACATGATCTGGAGATACCGACAACGTCGGCTTCTTGGAAAGAATCCGTACCGATTGCACTAGTTGGAACTTGACCAGTGAAAACAACCAAAGGAATACCATCAGCCAAAGCATCGGCCATTGGCGTGATGACGTTGGTGGCACCGGGACCAGAAGTGACTAAGACAACACCCGGTTTTCCACTRGCTCTGGCATAACCTTCGGCCATGTGACCAGCACCTTGTTCATGTCTTGGTAAAATGAAATTGAATTTATCGGAATTGTAGATGGCATCATAAACAGGCAAAATGGCACCACCTGGGTATCCAAAGATGGCTTCRACATTATGACGTTCCATCATTTCATGGAAAATTTCACCACCTGATTTTCCRATGAAGGAGGAGTCCATGGTAGCTGCAGCGCCWGACGCAGCAGAAGATTCTGGAGAAGACGCCTTAGAGTCGTCTAAATCTTGGTTGAAAGCAGGAGATGGCGCTTCTCTCACAATTGAAGAACCAAAACGCACATTGTTTATGGAGTAAGAGTATGTGGATTTCACACAAGCTCTGAAAACACTTCTAGATGCACGCATCGAAGCGGCWGCTGCTGATGTTGATGCTGATGCTGATCTAACGGCAGTTCTGGACAACATTCTTGACACCCTAACACTATAAATCGAGTCTAGAAAGGGCAAAAAGGTGTAAATTTAAGAAAAAAGAACCACTCCGAATCTCATGAAACTGGGGTACATGCTATGAATTGAAAAATGAAAAAAAAGTTATCGTGAAAAAAGCAAAGTGCTAGAGTCATATTTTGCGCCGCTACCGGACCTGCGTTCCGGTAACGGCCCAGCTCCGTTTGATTTCTTATATCGACTGCATTTTTTCTTAGGTCCGCTATTTTTTAGGCCTGATGCATTTTTCTTTATGTTGGATTGGGTTTTGGCTTTTTTTAGGTGAGTTCACTTTTTTTTAGGGATGTGTTGTGTGGGACATGARAAGCGATTTTTAGTCGTCTTTTTTGTGTTGCATCAACTCTGGGGGTGCTGGAATACGGTGTTGGGAAAAAATTGTGTTTTTTTTTTTGGGAGAGAGCTGGCCTGGGGATTTTTTTTTATTTTTGGTCAGTAGGGAATCTGATGGCCTATTATGAGCTCAAATGATGGTCATGTGTTGTACAAACACACGGGAAAGTTGGCAATTGGAGATGTGCATCGGTTTGTGTTTACATATACTCCGAATAATATAGAGCAAGAAATTGGAAAGCATTTGTATGTGAAAATTAAGAACATCGAATCGGTGATAATGAATTCRGCAGTTTTGAATGGACCGTATATTATGTATTGCGATATTCGATCGAAAGAATATTCTCATAAGAAGGCGTGTTTTGTGACGGATGATCAGCCAGTATACGAAGCCAACTTGATYCCCGGCCAATCATTGATACACAAGTTGACGTTAAATAGAATACAGAAATCATTTGTGTGGGAAATGGATATCATTTCGCAAATCATCTTTAGTACGACTGCAGAAACCAAATTCGAACTTTTGGTAGTTGATGACGRMTCCAAAATTCATAAAAATTACTCTTCTTTAAAGGATGGAAATTATAGAAGCTCTACCGTSAACATGGTTCATCAAACAACACTTGATATATGGAACAAAGGTCCTTTATTTCCGGATAAACCGGTCCACTTGGTGGTGCTGACACATGGATTGCATTCCAACGCTTCAGCTGATATGTTTTACATTAAAGAGCAAATCGAATTGAAAGCAAAAGAAACCGGTGAAAATATTCTTGTCAGATCATATTTTGGGAACGTTTGTAAGACAGAAAGAGGAGTCAAGTATTTGGGCAGGAGGCTAGCAGAATTCATTGTAAATGAAATGCTGGAAAAAATYGATTCTCCCGTGGAAAAAATATCYTTTATAAGTCATTCACTCGGTGGATTGATACAAACGTTTGCCATATCTTACATCAATTTTAACTATCCCGATTTTTTCAATCAAATCAAACCCGAAAACTTTGTAACAATGGCTTCTCCCTTGTTGGGAATTTCCAATGAAAATCCAGCCTATGTGAAGGTTTTTCTTAAATTTGGAATTGTTGGTAAAACCGGTCAAGACTTGAATTTAGACGGCAACCAACCGCTTTTATTGTTGCTACCTTCCGATTCAACAAGAAAAGTTTTGAAAATGTTCAAAAGAAGAACGGTTTATGCAAACGTTCTTAATGATGGAATAGTTCCTTTGCGAACATCTTCTTTATTATATTTGGATTGGAAAGGGTTGACAAAAGTTTATGAAGCAATCAATGGTSGTAAAAATGGAGAAGAAGATATAAAACCAACTGATTCAAATGCTGATRAAATTCCCGTTGACATGAGCCAGGCGATCCCTGAAAATTCGATAATTGATAATTCCTTAGTGGGATCAATTCGAAGCAAACTTCAGTCCACTATTGGGTTCTGCTTTCCTAAYTTGCAAGCTCCAAAGACCACMCACAAGTATAATAGTTTTCAAACTCTAGATGAGGAAATGTTGAAAAACAATRGCGAACAWGAAAAYGTRGACAAGAATGGAGATGATTCTCAATTGAGTAAAGTCAAAGATGTGATGACATCCATYCCGAAATCATCGGTGATTTTATCAATYAAAAGGATTATTCTACCAACCACACCAACAACTAAATATTTGACAGATCCAAAAAGTAGATATAATGTCATTCTACACGATAAAATATATACCCCAGATATGATACCGAAACAACATACCAAGCTATCAAATAAAGTTCTTATATCACARCTGGAACAAAACAAGAAGCATCGATTTTTTGAAGAGAAAATAGCACGCAGATGGCATAAAGGTATGAGTTGGAGAAAAGTTCTTGTTTACTTGCAACCAGATGCACATAACAACATAATTGTAAGACGAAGGTTTGCCAATGCTTATGGATGGCAGGTGGTTGACCATCTAGTTGAACAGCATTTCAGTTTGAGATGTTTAACAGGTGARGATGAAAAGGAATGGAAAATTGGTGCTGAAGTCAAGGATGGAGGGGTTTTGGATATGGATGAAAGCGAGYTGGATAAACTGGATACCAAATTGGGGAAGGTTTTGAGTAAAGARTTTGGTAAAGAAACAAAATATCGAACGGAGCACCAAAATGGAAGCGTTTCAGGTATACCGCCACCCAAACCAAAGCCAGAGAAAAAAGAAGAATCAAGAGGTGAGGATAATCAGGTTGATGGGATTGAGGAAGAGAAGGAGGATTCCGATGGCTACGACGAGGATGATGACAAGGAAGGTGGTGAAGAGGAAGGTGGTGAAGAGGATGAAGACGAGGGAGGTGATGAGGAGAATGGCTACGACGAAGGTGGCGAAGAGGATAATGATGACGAGGAAGATGGATATCGGGAGCCTCGCATTCAAGATCATGAATGGCTCAATGAAACTGCTAGTGATTACTACGATGGTCCCACAGGAATGATAAATTGTGTTAATGAAGGTGTTGCAGCTTGGAAAAAAACAGTAATGGAGATGAACATCCAGGCTGCCACTTCTGGCGATGCTACCGCTGTTCCACAAAATGGCATAAATGATATGAATCTTTGTGGTGTGTCTCCATTGGATGGAAAGGGTCCATTAGATAGCTATTTGTAAAAGTTTTGATGAGAACCACAGTTGTATTTCGTCCTTTATACTGGAAATTCACATGGTCAAAAGTCTATTTGAGTGCAAAAACTGCTGTTAAACTGTTTACCGCCTTGTTGGATGTTATTAATCATTTCATTCTATCTATGACTTGAGGTGTTGTAATTGCTTTGTTTAAATGGATACCTGCTACTTTTTCATCAGATGAACCTGTACTAGAAATTTTGTAACATTAATAAATAAACTTGTTTCAAGGTTATGAACTCAACAAAAAAAAAACAGAAAAACAGAAAAACAGAAAAAGAAAGTGAAAGTAAAAGTCGCAAACATAGAAGCCATTTTTCATGGAAACTTCACGGTATGCACAATTCAATTGAAAACAAAATGGAAAAAACACCAGATGTCTATAGCAAAACACAAGCACTCCAAATGCCTATAGCAAAATGAAACAAAACAAAGTACGAGAAAGCCAATTTTTTTTTTTTCAAAATCGGAGAGCAACTTTGAAACAACCGAATAATAGAAAGGAAAAAAAAAAGTTTATAGTCTGAAACTTTCCAAAATCAAGAGGATAACTGGAAGGTAAATGATGTTTGAAAAGAATCAACAGATTGATATTTCAAACAATCAATTGGAAGCTTGAAGCTTGGAGGTTATAGCAGGTCAAATATCCCACCAATTTCTAGTAAAACCAGAATTTCTCATTGACCTCCAAAAAAAAAAAAGAAAAACAGAAAAGTTTATCAATGAAATTTCCCATCATTCAAAATCAAACTGGTATTCACCATTGGAAATATCTCTATTTTCCGCACAGATACCCAACTCTTCTCCACCTTCCGACSCCAAATGGTATCGCATTTTTCTCAAATTTCCGGCCCAACCCAGTAGGCACCAACCTACAGTTTGTGCACGCGCGCCCAACTACAGAGTATCGGTCGGTGAACATGATCGCATCTTGATACTTTTTTGGCCAGCGTTCCACACTGCCATCACCATAGCGGGCGTCGGGCGAGTGGGCGAGACAACGAGGAACGAGAACATGCAGCAGAAACAGCAACACCCGAACCAGAACCAACAGAACGGTGGAAACCAGAACCATCGCAATCAAAATAACCACAACAATAACCACAACAATAACCAGAAAAAAAACACCCATGCTCCTAAAAGAGGTCCCATCATTGACATGAACAAGTATCTCAATGACCAAGTGGTGGTCTGCGTGACGCGTGGCCGGGAAATCCGGGGAACCTTGATCGGATACGACTTYTGGATGAACSTGGTGCTGGAAAACGCCACCATCACCACGCCTGCCCATGTGCAGAAGAAAGAGGGCGCCGAGCCCGTGGTGGAAAAGATGCAAAAGGTCGTGGTGCTGGGCAAATCCCTGTTTTCCTTCGAGTCTGCTCACGGATACGAGGTTGTGACCGGTTTCCAGCCTGAAGCCATCATATAGAAACCGTGTAAATGCCACCAAACCGTGGCCACCTCTTCTTGGTGTGTGTGTACTTTATCCTGTGTAGCTTGTTATTCCTTGAGGTGAGAGCAGTGCCTTTTATATAAAGTATGGGAGCATGGTGCCTGGCGCCTGGCGCCTGGCGCACGGGAGCATAGAGCACGGGAGCACGGGAGCATGGCGGATGGCGGATGGCGGATGGTGCTTGGGCGCACGCGGGGCGCGAGCTTGTGCCGACGATGCGGTGCGGTCTCCCTCGAGCTAGACAAGAGGCGCTGGCAGGCCAAGAAAAATGGAAAGTTCCAGTGGCCAGCGGGAGAAGTTGGAAAGCCAAAATGGAGTATGTGGAAGCGTTTGGAAAGAGGCTGCAAAGACGGTTYGTGGACCAAATCGACGTGTACCAGGTGATCCGATTGGCTATTATCATTGGAGGATACATTTTCTTGAGAACAAGAGTGCAGGAATACCTCAAGAAAAAACAGCTGCAAGATCAACTCGAGTTCGATAGACAGAAAAAGGCTGAAAAGTTGGTCAACGATCCAACCGGACAGGTTGCAGAAGCACAGGCGCAGGAAGAAATGTTCAACGAGCTGGATAATGTGAATCAATCCGAAAAGGGCTGGGGTTGGGGGAAGTCCACCAGACGGAAAGTCAAAACACAACAGGCGTTATTCGAACAAGAAATCGAAAAGGCTGCAGTCAGAGCACAACAGAAACTACAAGAAGGTTATGATTCCGACGATGAAATCAACCAGTTTCTTAAGGATTGAATGCCACTGCGGTCTGGTTGGTAATCTGCATTTATATTCATGGTAATATTTATGTATATATACAGAGGTCTATACAGTAGCTTGGTCTCCATGGCTTACATAATCGCTTCTTTCTCTTTGTAGATGCCCAAAATATAGGCCATTCGAATGACAACCAGATCAATAGCCATGTTGATGGARTCCCGGGCCARATCCATCTTGGACCCATCCACTTCGTGCCAATTGATTGAAACCTCCTGGATAGGAATGCCGGCCCTGTTGGCCAGAATCAAGACTTCAACGTCAAAAATCCACCCCTCTGTGTGCATGTTGGGRAAAATCGTCTCAACAGCCTTTTTGTTRAACAACTTGAACCCACATTGGGTGTCTTTGATATCTCTAATACCAAATATGAACACCAAAGTGTGTAACCCGTACATCAAAACATTACGGATAAACGCCCGTTTCACAACMGCATCCGTGTTGACCATGTGGGCCCTGGATCCTATAGATATACATGGGTTATCTAGCGGTTGATGCTTATCCACCTTCTTCATACTTTCCAACAGCTTATCTATGTCAGAAAATCTACTGGCCCCATCGGCGTCAGCAAAAACCACATATTTCCCACGGGCTATCTTCATTCCATGCGTAACTGCACCCCCTTTGCCCCGGTTCTTCTCCAAGGTAATCACCTTCAGCTGATTTTTGCCCATCTTCAGCTCCCGTGCTATCTCGATAGCATGTTTTGATGTCTCATCTCGAGATCCATCGTCGATAATCAACATCTCAAACTCCAGTTTCTTCCCCATCACATACTCCGTCGCTTCTTCCAACATGGGCTTCAATCTTCCCACCTCGTTGTAGCAGGGAATCACCACAGAAAGCTCGACATCTCTCACATCATCCTCCAACAAGTACTTCTTTCCATCCACGGTTGTATATCTAAGTTCACTTTTCGTCGCTTCACGTGGCTTATGCGAGAGCACCCATATGATCCCATATAATACCACAATCAGTCCAATGATCCCACTTGCTATCTGTAAAATCATCTTGTTTTTTCACCAAATAAGTCACCTCCTTCTTCAGAATCTCCAATTTTTCACTCTGGTTTTTTCAAATTCTAATCAGCAAGTATTGTGTTATCTCCCACGTTGCASCAAATTTCAACCTCTGACGCGTATGCAGATAAAAATAGACAAATTTGAAAAATAASTTAACTCACTTGCCAGTAGTGACTTCAAACGCTTGAGAATRAACAAAACCRCTACAGTTGCCTTCAAKGAGTGGTAGATTTGATARGTGGGTAACAGCAATTCACGTCATCAKGGGGRRAAARAAAAGACATGGGTTTTCAATGAATWGAAACAAAAATGAAGGAAGCGAGGTTCGAACTCGCGCGGRCGTATGCCCAACAGATCTTAAGTCTGCCGCCTTAGACCACTCGGCCATCCCTCCAATTATAAGTAAAAAAATGGCCCTAAACAATATAAGCCAAAATACTGTCAGGGACTAACAATTTTGGAGACCAGTCTTGGGTGCGCATGTTGTAGTGGTAGCTCTGTAGACCAGAAAAAAATATATACACACAAAAGCGCACCAATTGACGTAAGCGAAGACCCGTCTCGTTTTTATGTATTACGTAATCATAAAATTTTTGAGAAAATTATGATTTGCTGTAATCGTGAAACGCTCAATCGTTTATAAAAATTTAAATCTAGCATTTTTTTAACAAAATTTGTTCTAATAAATTTTACATGTTTAAAAAGAAGAACATCAAAACACATTTAGCATCAACTATTTATTGTATATAGCTATGTGTGACTTTTTGAAAGTAAGAAATTAGTTGTTTGGTCTAGTGGTTACGACGTCCCCTTCACACGGGGAAGGTCACGAGTTCGAACCTCGTATCGACTAATTATCCATTATTTTTTTCCACTTTCTAAACCAATTTGTGTTACCTTAACCTCATATTCTCATTTTTGATATTGGTGGTAAAATATAACTCTCTTCATAGTCATCACCTATATGATCCATGAAGTATGTATTGATAGACTATTCAAACACAAAACAAGGCTAAATTCTCCGACTATTAATTGCATTTTGAACCGTGAAAGATGGAAAGCGTTGGGCAGACGCGATGGACGAAATCGAGAACGCAAAAAAAAAAAAAAATGAATCCAACTGTTGCTTCAAAATAGGAGTTTAGGTCGCCAAATTGTTTAAAGGAAAAACGAAGCTTGATCGCTTTTGACGTCATTGCAGTTGAATTTGTATATATATACATAATATATTTAGATATATATATACTCAAATAAATTGGTGGATATTTGTTGCTTAATATTTGCTATCTGATATCTACTTTTGATTGAACGTTACTTTAACAACTGAAACTTTTGAAATGTGTATGAGACCATCCCACATTCACGACGTTGAAATAAACTCAACACCAATCGTTTTGTCTACGATTAAACCACTAGAAGAGTTTGCTCCTATTATTTTGGAAAACGGTTTTGAGCAAGAAAAATTAGAAATTCAGGAATTTCAAGATTTTGATGAAAAAAAATATGATGAATGTGCCAGTGACGAGAAACTAGCCCAGTATTTAGCTTATAACGATGAAACCACTGATTCCGATATGCTTCCAGAATTTGAGCAATTGGAAGAATACTCCAAAAATGATGGCAAAGATATCATCACCAAGACATCTTTACGTTATTTTAAATTGTTTGCAATTATTTTTGGTTTCATTACTCTATTCATTGCTTTCATTTCACCAATTATCAAAAACTAAATTTTATATCTGAGTAAATCAAATCTTTTGTTTCTGTGTATTATTAAGTTATTTTTAAAAAACGAATTATCAAAAGGAAATACAAATGTCAAGACAATTCCATAACCTATAAATGTATCTACGTTTTATGATAGTGGAGATGATGTGGATTAACGAACACAATCAGAAGTGGTACAGTTAGCACTAGCATCAACTAAACAATGGACACTATCCGCCTTTTTCAGAGCACGTGGAGGAACGGCGTGAGATTGATGGTCATGTGCATGTGCATGATCATGGGAATCACGAGTAGAAACAGGAGCATGGGAATCCGTGTTAGATGCCGTTAGAGAAGAGATGTTGAAAGCAGAGTTAACACTAGTATTTGAACCATTTTGGGAAGCAAACGAATCTGGCAACATGTGTTGCTTTTTATAGAAAGCAGAGAATTCCGGTTGAATAGTTGCACTATGAACGCCATAGCCATGTAAACAGGATTTGATTTCTGAGGCAATGGTCAAAAATTCTTCAGGGGAGCTATTCAGTTCCACATGCAAAGAAGCAATAAGTAGTTTTTCAGTTAAATTCCAAATATGGAAGTCGTGGACGCCTAATACTGAAGGGATTTGAAGTATGTCTTCCATGACCTCCGACGTTTCAATGTTCAAAGGAGTACCCTGGAGTAAGATTCTAGAGGATCTCTTACATAGGGGTAAGGCCGAAGAGAAAATAATGACCGTTAAGATTAATGAAATGACTGGATCAGAGTAATATTTCCAGGAATAGTCAGTTTTCCAAATGAAAATAGCCGTTGCCATGACACCAACGTTACCTAGGGCATCACCTAAAACATGCAAGAAAACACCTTCCATGTTAAGGGATTTTTGATGAGAAGACGACTTTTTATCTTTTTGGGTGGCAGCGGTGGAATTTTGGGAGTCTGTGATTTTATTAACAACGTATTGAGGCATCAACTGACGGACATCGTCATTTTCATTTAATAAAGGAGAATCTTCATTTTGAGCAACGTGTTGAGTATGGTTGTGAGAGTGTCCATGTCCGTGAGCATCTGAATCTTCAATTTGTGCTTCTTCGTCAGCCAAATGACTGTGAGAGTGACCTGATTCACTACTCATACCACCATGAGAATGTCCATGCTCATGGAAAAGAAATAGACCAACGATGTTGGAAATCAATCCACATGTACCCACAATTAAAATCAGTTGCGGATTCGTGATGTTAGGAGGATCTAATAATCTTTGGATGGCTTCAATGAAAATGGTGAAACATAAAGCAATTAAAAACACTGCATTAACTAAAGCACCTAATATTTCTGCTCTTAACCAACCATAGGTGTATTCTGCATCTGCAGAACGAGTTTTAGCAACATTGACGGCCCATAGCGCCACAATCAACGAGATTATATCATTCAACATGTGGAATGAGTCTGCAATCAGCGCCAAAGAGTTCACCATATAACCAATGATGAATTCCAGCAGGAAAAACACCGTGTCGATGGTCAACAAGGTGACAATCTTGATTTCTTTTTTAGAAAGCCCCATATTGAACTGTCTGTACCTCCCGTTAGTCTTTTCAAAAAGAAAGAAAAAGCTCAATCAAAAACTGCAGCAAAGAAAAATAATGTCAATTTCTACACCAGAGATCCACACTATCCGACTGTAAGCGTCAAAAAGAAGTTAAAATCCGAAAATTCCACAAGGCGGAGGTTACAAAATTCAACCCAATCGGCTTCTTCCCCTTCTTTTTTTGATTCACATAGAATTGTCTTTGATGGCGCGCGGCTCGCCTTTTTATGTGTACAATTTATTTTCATGCTATTTATATTGCATAGCACCACCATTAAGGTGTTTTTTTTTGGATAGATGGGTTTTTTTGTTTCCTTTTGAATGAGTTGAAGGTTTTGCTGGTCCATATATGAATATATTAAGGTACTTGAATTGTAGAAAAAGTTGTATGAATAAAGGAGGACATTATGGAGATGTTTTTATTGTAGGAAATTGGACACCTTGTTAAACTTTCGTGAGGGTGCAAGCAATAGTGTGAAAGACAATCTAAGATTGGAAGGGAAGTAGTTACAGCCCCGGGTCCAATTTTTGATGATAAAAATCGTTGCTCCGCAGTCGTTTTGCATCATTTTATTTCAGTTTTCAGAATGTGATGGACACTTGTTATGTGGTGGTTGATTTCATGAGGAATGATCCAATCTTGTGCTATATTTGGTTTGTGCTTTTGTTTTTTCTACTTTAATAGTATGGATGCATGCATGCATTGTGGTCTGAATATTGCCGTTAAGTCAAATGGGTGTACATCGCGAGTTGGCTACCTACATTTACATTAATTCAGGTAAAGTCTATTTGGGAGGGTAAACTTTACGGTTTGAATATCCACAATCAATTCTTGGAGGAACAATAGCATTTTTACTTTAAGAATTGCAGCGCAAACAATAAAAAAAGAACATCAAGTACTATAGAAATACATTTTCTTGTCACCCTATCTTTCAAGCATCCTAGCAATACAATTACAATATATATATCTATAAACAACAAGGGCCAATGATGTACATTAATTCAACACGTCAAATTTCAAAATTACAAAAACAACGGATTTCGATCTTGATTAATGCATAAAAAATTTGCCGAACTGTTCGATTCATTCGGTTTAAGCCTGTTTAAGCTTTTCTGCGTCGTTACTTCTTGTAGACAAAAAAAAAATAAAATTTGATTGTAATAAAAGGATCAACTGTTTTTATTCAACTCCAAAAACATGGCAATTTAGTGAAAATGAACAATTTTTGTAAAAAAAAACGGGTTGACCAACCGATTTGATGTAACATTCTACAGGCATTAACTACAGATGGAGATTTGGCCTTACGGCATTGGTTTGTCTGCAAACTTCGCGCTGAACTGCCATTCTCAGCCAAACGTGAAGTACGAGGTACACGGCTTTTTTTTTTCTAAACGCCACTCCCGAATGTGGCGCTGCAGTTCTGAATGATGTTAAAACTTGAAGCAACTATAGCTGTTGCTGCTTTCAAAAGACCCAGGAGACTAAGTTGAGTCATTTGTTGCAACGCTAGTTGTTTAAACATATATATATATATATATGCATACTTAAAAGAAAGTTTTAACTTGTAATGGTTTGCTTTAGGAACATTATAACACCCCGTAGACTAATATATTACCATAGTTTCATACCTTTTTTTTTGCTCTCACTCCGCTTTTTTTGGCTTCAACATTCTTTTTTTAAAGTCAGATCAAGTTAGCTAAAATACATAAAATACAAGTGTAGCAAATATTTGTTAGATAGATATATATACAGAGAGAGAATCAGCGTAAGCGTGATAGTTCAATTTGATTAGAYATCAAAGACCTCAATCGTAACGCCTCCGTTATTTGTTGCAGTAACCACACACCAGGCAGCACCGTCGGCCTYGGCTTGTTGGTCAACGCTGACAGCATTGTTACCGTAYTTGGATGGATTGATTTCACAAGTGGAGCCATTACATTTGCTTGGATCATCACACTTCAATCTGATACCAAACGAAGGTTTTTGATCTTTCAAGCTGCTGGTGACATAAATTGGGTTCCATCCAATTTTAGCATACGTGTTACCCTGATCATCCATGTTAAAACCAGCAACATATGGGGACCAATTACCATAAGGATTGGAGTCRGAACCCCATCTACAACCCTGTTCCACTGAAACACCAGGAGGGTTGATGTAAAAATGGCTCGCAGTGGAAGCCCAGTAATCAGTACCAGGAACTGCCAAGTCGTCACTTGAGCCAGCAGAGACGTCTGTTGGAATCAACATGGCCTCATTACCCGGCAAAACGGTTTGACAAAAAGCAACATTTGATCCACATTCGTTAGAAGCCTTGGCAGTACCTTTACCTTGATAGCAGTAGTCATTTTCACTGATAGGTTTGCTTAATTGTCCATTAGAATCACACCATAAACCACCGTCTTGGGAGCCAGGATAGGAGTATGTTGTAACTTTAGGGTTCCATTGGCCCATCAAATAACCYGGCTTACAAGCGTACTGACAGTAGGAGTTGGCCTTACATGGCCCATCTTGAGCCCAACCTTCAGAGTTGGCAACTTTATTGTTGAAAACCTGAACCATTCCCGATTCATTAGGGAACTGACAATTATTTTCACGCTTGTGCTCATGATGCACATGATTTGGAGGCACACTGACAGATTCTCCAACAAGAGACAAAAAGACAAGCACTGGGATACTTTTCAACGAGAACATCTTGATGATTTGGATTTAGAATTCTTTATTTAGTTAAGGAGCGTGGATAAAGCTTGAAAAGTTATGTGAATGAAAATCTGATCACTAGAGGTCCAAAGCTCTTAGAAGACTTGYAAATRAATGACCAAAGTCCAGCYCCAGTTRTTAATCCAGYCGAAAATAATGCTGTGTTAAATACCATTTTTTTCACYCATCCCCTAATGAAAAATCCTTCGTAAAATATGCATCAAAAGAAAAGACAAAACAAAAAGAAACGACATACATYATYCAATTTGCTGTCCCATAGTTCAGAGAGCATCTAGATCAATGYCACAAGTAATGCATCTAGAGCGTTACATCATGCACCATTCCAACAGGGCCTTTTGCTTACGGATAATACCGACCGAAAAAGACGTTGCTYGTTGTCCGTTCTCCGAAAATTATTTCTTTTGCYTCAATTTATCCATTTCCGGTAATTTTTTTCAAATTTGGAATTTATTCGCCGAAAAAAACGGTCGAGTTAATATGACATAATGCATGTATTTCCRTGACCCTTACTCTTGGAATTTGCATGTTGAAATCGAGCGGTCTAAGTTCCAGCTCTAGAACATCAAAATGCAGGTCTAGACCTTTATATATGGTGTACGGGTGTCAAAAGTTTTTATTGCTTTTTTTTGACTTCGGGAATGGCGTTATGGAGAGTTTGATCCAAACATTAGCAATAGATTCGTAAACAAAGAAGCTAAGATACCAGGATGGAAATCAGTAGTAAAGTTTTCCAATATGGAAAACAAGAGAGACAAAGATATAAAGAATACCAGATAGGCACTGCGCAACAGGGAGATTGCAARTACSTTATTTTCATCCATGGCGGTGCATGGCGTGACGTGAGTAATACCTGTGCTGATATTGATMAGCTCGTGAACTATTATGCAGAAACAAAGGGTAAAGACAAATTTACTAGAATTTTCAGCATTGATTACAGAGTTTCTAGCGATTTGGAAGGACAATTTCCCGGAAGTCTTCTGGATGTGTTAAACGCATTGACTGAAATTTCTCATCAAGGCGAGATCCATGACATTACATTAATAGGCCATTCTGTAGGATGCACTTTGATAACACAAATTTTGGAGTATGAKGACATTCTGGCKAGRTCTGGTGYCAAAACTCTTAAATTTGAAATTYCTACAATTCRAAGGATAGTATTTATGGACGGTATCTATAACATTGAGGATATGCTTTTGGAATATCCAGAATACAGCTTTTTTGTTGAAGAACAATTTGGAACACTTGAGAGTTCTAGATTTTACTCCACTTCAGTCGGTAGAAAAAATGCYATTGTGCCCGCATATCGCTCTTTGGACTCGGTGTGTGTAATCCATAGCACTAAGGATGAATTATTGTCGCTGAGGCAACCACAAGATTTCATATCTTGGCTTCGCCTGCAGAATGTCCACCTTGAACCTCCAGTCTTTCAGGATTTGGGTTCTCATAACGACGTATATCAACATCACGACGTTTCTCAATGGTTGTAGCCCTAAACCGGTAAMCTTTAGCGCGGCTAATTTTCATACTTGTATCCGCGCAACGCGCAACTCCCATCGCGACAGATTTGACAGCYGAATCATCAGACCCTTACCCCACAAAACCTTATTTTTGTTTTYCAACTCCGATAAAAACATCCGAGATGTAGGCCGCAACGATGTATTTGTTGCGGCGCGGCGCGAGAAATTTTCCATATCTGACCTTGCTAGTGGAAGTGAGTGAGTGAAGATATACAAAAGCCTATAAAAAGATATGAGGTTTCATTCTTGTAAATAGCTAAGCATGGCTGTTGAATATGTGTTTGCCCTGGAAGGAAATTTGCAATAAAAATTGGAAACTGATTTCCAACTGAATATATATTTTTTAGTAATAGTGGTAAAGGTTCCACAGAAATAATTACGYATTTCAGTTATTAGTAGTACGGAGAATGTTTATAGTTTGTTGTTGGCGTAGCTTGTCATTATTGAAAAGGTTGTGATTGTATCTAAAAAAATTCAAAGTTTACATAGACACCTGCAACACCAAAAACTACATGTGTTAATAATTTTTTCAGATGCATCATTTTTTGTTTAGCAATAAATTTGTTAGATAATATTATGGGTCACTTTTTGTCAGATTAAGAATGAAATCTGACATGTAGCATTTGGAAGGAAAAAAAAAATACAAGGCAAAACAATCCTGCACTTACTAGTTATTGGTGTGAATGGTGGGTGTARCTGTTGATGAAAATTGGAGTGATTACTTAACGAGAAAAGAACCGTAAAGCAGAAGCTGTTGAACGGTTTAATATGTTCTTGAACCAGCTTATATAATCKATGATAAGTTRATACCTGTTAAAGTATTGTTCTTTTTCCATAGCTTGATTAGTACCGTGRAAAAAAAACGGACCCTTGACACTTCCGCCGATTTTTTSTTATGTCTACTGTCMCTTGGGACAAGTTTCAGAAACATAGAAAAGAAAAACGGCAGTTCTATTGAAACAACTAAAAGGCCGTTAATGTGATTGTGTGAATTTGAGTAAGATCGTCTGTATATCAGCTGTATATGAGGTGTATGTTATCTWAGATACAAAGATATGAAAAATGAATGATTCAAAAAAGACCTGCTGGAATCCATCCAATTCTTTCTACATGAACYMAAACCCACATAATACACAGAAGCTACATTATCTAAAGACAGAAAACGCAGAAATAACAAGCCTTTGAGATTTTATTTTTGCATTTTAGTATTTGCGAAGAGATAGAATCTCACTCAGCCAATTTTGGCAAATCCTTTTTTTCTCTTGTTTGCGTARCTTCCATTTTTTTTTGCCCTTCCTAATCACACAACTGACAAATTGGTCTTTTCCCCTTGTGTTGAACTGACCACATTGATTACTGTATGTTAACATGCTTCATGGTTGAACACGTKTTTTTTTTTCAACAAAACCCCCCTGATTCTCTTCCTTGGTCAACTGTGGATCCGATTTCGATATCCACCGTTTTCAATGWGTCCAAGCACTGCTATTGACCATGAGTTTTAGTTTTCAAACAWTCCCCAGTTAAATTCAGAAATACTAACTTTGTACTGACTATTTTCTTTTTTACTTTTCGCCCTTGCAACGTGGTATCAAAGGCGATTTTCAACAACCTATTCATGATCCCCAATCCCGAAATGTCTGTTTGCACCTTCTAGAATGCCTTTCAGCCCTTTTTCTCTACAGAATTACATGCTACAACTACAATTCCATTTTTTCCCGGGTCTACACATCTTTTTTACCGCAGGTCCCACCTATCCTGAACTTCTCAATGCCCCCTTCCCCTGGTGCCGTCAAAACCCTGTCTGGACTCCCTTTGCAGCGTGTTAGACACCAAGGCGACGACTCGACGCGCCGATCGTCTTTCCATCGTATTTCTGGGGCAAGTCGTTTTCCAAATGCATTTTTCCAGGCGGGCTTGCTGCGGATTGCTGCGGATTGCTGCGGATTGCTGCGGCTTGGGTGAGGTTTTGCTGGGAAGAAAAAATAGTGTAGCGACGGAAAGTTTTCAAGCGCAATGGGATAAGAACTGTGAAGAGTTGAACAAGGTAGTTTTTGAAAGCATAGTGAAAAAACAGCTGGTAGGCCTGAAGAAACTTTTTGGAAACTTCACAGACTGCATTAAGACACAGGGGTGTGTTGTTGTTTATAGATTTTGCCTTAAGTTGATACCAAGTGTTGAAAGGCGAAAAATAGAAGRAGAAAAGTTCAAAGTGGTCATTCTTTGGTAAAGTGTTTTAACTTCAGACCAGTRTCACATTCCCTAAGTCAGTTTTTTCTTGATCGAAAAGGGTATTTGTTTTTTTTTTTTTGATTTGATATCGGTGATAAAGTGCAATCTTTTTTATCGACTCAAAATAGACCATTCAGTGAAATCACTCGATTGGTGAAGAGTTGTTGCATTCCACAGTACATTTTTTTTGTCTTCAACAATGTCAGATCAAACCACCATTTCTTCGTTTGAGGATACAATTTCACAAATGAACCCAAATAACACAACAACTACCACGCCTCCAATTGGAGATTTCTCCAAAAATGGCCACCATGTGTCGGGTTCGAATAGTTCGTCAATTTTATCGAACAATATCACCAGTGGAAATTTTGATGCTTTGCCTGGTGTCTTGAATTCCCTATCATTGAATGATGGATCGATTTTTCAACCAAGTTCAAAAAAAGAACACCCATCCACGCCACCTAATGATTGGAAGGGAATAAACTCTTGGAATCCGAATTCCAGCAATCATATTAAGCCACAAGCCCCCTTTAACGGATTCTCGGTTATTCATGAATTGGAMTCAACCACAGCTGCCAATAACAAAGAATCATCCGCTGCTACTGAMGAATTRGCTGAAAATCAGCCTCAACCAACAAAGGGCTCYCCTTTTAACACCAACGTTATGTCATCTGTAATTGGCCATTCAAATAATAGTTCTTTTGTTATGCCAGATAATCAAATGGATTCTTACATTTTTGATCAGGCTTCTACAATATTAACTCCAAATAACGTCAAAACTTCCACGTTTACAAACACTCCTATTTTAAGTGAAACCTCGAGACGGTTGAACTACAATTTGTCTCCAGAAACCACCAAGGCAGACATCAATGAAGCAACCAATGATCACATATCCGCCGAGTCTCAAACTCAAGCCCAAATGAATAACGAATCGTTAGGTATGGGAATCCTACCAATGATGCATCCAAAYGAATCAGCTTCAATTTTTGGTGGCTATCCTCCAAATCAGTTTGGGTTTTTACATACCGGAACCCCACCTTTAACAGGTGTGACCTCTCCGTTAATTGGCGCTGGCAATCACGCTGGATTGAACATGCTACCAGGACAAATGGGTATGAATGTCATTCCTCAGGTCCATTCATCATTTTTAGCTTCCACGGGAAACTTTCAACCAAACCATTTATTACCCCCTCAAACTCATCATCAATTTGGMTTTCACCCCAATGGTATGAATAAACCAATGGTTGATTCAATCAATCGTGGATCTGCAACTAACACTGATGGCAAATCTATCCATAATTCTTCAATGGTGAGTGGTAATATGAGTCACAGAAATAATTTGGGTATGAATTCGACTGCCAATGTTCATAGAAAACATTCTTCGAATAACAGACGTGGTGAAGATGCTTCTAAGTTTGTCAACGCCTCTTTGAATGATTTTACTAATGAAATCTACTATTTGTGCAAAGATCAACATGGCTGTAGATTTCTTCAAAGACAATTAGAGTCGACTGGCCATGCCGCCGCAACTAAGATCTTCAACGAAATACAGTTGAATGTAATAGAGTTGATGATCGAYCCATTTGGTAATTATTTGGTTCAAAAACTATTAGAAAGAGTTGATGAAGAACAAAGAACAACTTTGGTTAGAAATGCATCAACTCAATTTGTTAGAATTGCATTGGATCCACATGGTACCAGAGCGTTGCAAAAATTGGTTGAATGCATTTCCACGGAAGTTGAATTTCAAATTATTGTCAATGCGTTATCGTCGTACGTTGTCTTATTGAGTAGAGACTTGAACGGTAATCACGTTATCCAAAAATGTCTTCAAAAAYTACCACCAAATTTCTGTGAATTTATTTTTAATGCTGCTTGTGACAACTGTGTCAAGATTGCTAAACATAGACATGGGTGTTGTGTTTTACAAAGATGTTTTGATCATGGAACCCCTRCTCAATGTGAAAAGTTGGCTTTGAAAGTTGGCGAAAACTGTGTGGAGTTGAGTGTTGACCCATATGGTAATTATGTTGTTCAATATGTTTTGAGTATGGAAGAAAATAGACTAAGAATTCAAAACGACAAAACGGTAGTCAGCAAAATTCCAGATACATCTGAATCCATTGACTTCATCATCAACTCTTTGGCGCACAATTTGACYAAGCTTTCGACCCACAAATTCGGTTCAAATGTTATTGAAAAATCTTTGAGAATCCCGACCTTAGCACCATTACTAATTGAACACTTGGTCAAAAGTCCCGAAGGACT
>BCGC01000010.1:0-34660 GCA_001599115.1 Pichia sorboxylosa | reverse complement strand
TCATAAAATCTGCAAGTGTATCTTATTTCCATGTTGACTAAAATTAAGTTTAAAAATGTATTTCTGAGTTTTTAGCCCTTTATGAATTATAAATAAATAAATAAATAAGTAAATAAATAAATAAATATATATATAACGTAAATCAATTTACTGATCAAGTATTAGTCTCCCTATTAAAATTAAATATTCTATACATTACAATTATTCTAGAATTAAATACAACTCATCAACCAAGGCAATTTTATGCTCAAGGGAAATCACCACTCCAGGGCCGAAGACCAATTAACTTTCTTTTTACCAGCTCTGATAGCAGAATTGTGGTTATTTCGAAATGTTTTTACTCTCTTGTTCCCATTTGAATCCRCAAAGAAACTGTTCTCCTTGTCTTCATCAGAGATATGTAATCCAATTGTTTGGTTTCGCTTYATAAACTGATCTCTCTCATTTACAGAATAGAACCCTTTAAATTCCCCAGAATTTATAATTTGATTAGTTCTGTGGTTGGAGTTGTTTTCCGAGTGAATCACATTATTCAATATTGAGTTTGGACGTCTTTCCATTATCGGATGATGACCATGATGTTTAGGAGTTCCTGTCTTTGCTCTCACGCCTCTGACAATAGCGCTTTTACGAATGCCGTTAACAACTGGATCGTTTGTTGGGATATTAACCAATTCTGTTGTCTTTTCTGGGATCGGAATGCCTTCACAATTCAAAGCATTGATTTCTGTGGCAAACTTGGTTGCATCCTCCAAAGAACCATCGCTAGATTCTACAATTAAGTTCAACAACGATTTTGGTATTGGCTTTAAAGCTGATTTTAAATTAGCGGCAAATATGTGATGATGTGGTAATGAGCTGGACCTTATGCTATCCGACGTCTCAAAGGGGTTGTCGGACTGGGTATTGAAAGTTGGTTTTCTTTTGTTTTTATTCACCAAAGGTTTCAGATTCCAGGTYTCGTCTTGCAAGGTTTCATCGGAACCTTTTGAAGAAATGCGACYAMTTCTTTGGTCGGAATCTGAAAATATGTTAATGGGTATCATCGATGAAGAAGGGATATTTGACGGTGGTAAAGAGAAAGGTTCTCTTGAATGGTTKCCACCAGTCATTTTGCTATAAGGATCCATTAGTGATGGAATTTGAGATTGAGAATGGTGTAGGTTAGGATGTGTATTTGAATTTCTTTTGGCTTGGTGAAAATATTTCATRTAGCCTTCACTGGAATATTTGTCATCGGAGATACGTTTGTTCTGTGTTGAAAATCTGTCGAGATTAATGTCTAAATCCAGTTCATCTTCTGTTTCTATATCCGAGTCCCAAGCACTTGAACGGACTACACAATCCAGTTCCATGTCATCCATAATGTTTGCATTGAAGATGAAAGTTCTATCAGGTTCATTCATTACATCGAGTTTAATCGGATTGCTATAGTCCAATAGTTTGGGCAAAGATTGTCGAGGTCTGGAACTTGGAATCACTGATGTAATTGAATTTATGTAAGAACCAAAATCAAAAGGCAATTTGGGGCCCATTTTAGAATTTGGGATTATTGAAAATAGTGATGATAGACTTGAACTCGAGTTATCCAATTCATTTGCACCCACATTGAAGTCAAATATATCTCTGCTGATTTGATTGTTTTCATTTTTATTGGATTTAGGGGGAAATAAAACTGGAGGTTTAATTTCGAACAAATCGATTTTGTTATTATCACTTGTTACATCGTATTCATCCAAAATGTTGAATTTTTTACCTGCAGAGACATGTGGATTAGAGTCCGAGTCCACCAGGGCACAATTAATCAACTGACTTGAAACTGAACGTTTGTGTCTGTTTATTGGTTTTTTGACTGGATCTGTGTCAATCATCCTATGTGGAGGTTTCAGATTCGGTACTGGTAAACCTTTCGAGTCTCTTTTCTTGGAACTTAAAAAGGGCGAAGAAAAGATGCTACCGTTGGTTGTCATTTTATTAGGGAAGAAACAGTTCGATTTCTACTGTGAAGGACTATATAATGTGTTTCCTGTTACTTGAATTTTTTTTTGGATTATCAAAATTTGCCTTCAAAATGTTGCTATTCTCTTTCCACGGAATATTACTATCTTGCACTGGCTTTCTTTTCCTGTTTCAGTTTCTGTTCCTGTTCCTGTTCCCGTTTCTGCTTTTGTTCCTTCCTATAGCTTGTCCACTTTCTAGCAAAGAAAGAATTTCCCGGTTCACAAATGTCTCCAAGCTGCTATATACACGTATATCTTCTTTCACTCTTCACAACTACCAAACAAAAAATTTCTGGGCAACTGATCTCGGGGCGAGCTAAGCGATGTTTGGATTTTTCCCAATGAGGAAGTCAGACACATGCGAGCAAACCGTTTGGCAGCGGAGATGAAATTGTGCCAAAAGGCGCCGATCGACGTATGCAAGAGAAGCAATCAKTGAAATAGTTGCGGCTCAGCAGATCAGGCAACAAGACTCGGTGATGAGCCTCCAATTGGAGTTTGCCTCGTGCTGAAGCCCATTTTKGTTCCCTTTTTAGCTTGTATTTATTTCATTTTTCTTGTGTTTTGCTTTTTGCTTTTTGATTTTGTCTACAMATTTATTTGAGTTGGAGACACAGTATAGGTATGTCTTTCGTTGCTGAAAATGGGTCCATGCGTTCGATAGTTAAAATGTTTGAAAACATCCATGTTYCTCTGTTGTTTACTACTTCAGAGCCGGTGAACCTAACCAAAGAAACTGATGACTCAGGTATACCAGAGGAAAAGGATATGTTAGTAGCAAATATTGTAGAACAAGAAAMTGTAGAAAATATCAATGAGATTACAACTCAGTCTATGGAGCTCAAACCTTCTGCTTCTAGCAGAAAGTCGAGTAGCAAGTCAAGTGATGGARRTTTCATTACCAATGAAACTAAATTTTACAAACATTTGAAGGAATACCCMATAGCCAATTCATGGATTAAAATTTTGCATTGGTTTCCGGGTCCTAGAATTATAAGACCAGCTTTATTTAGCTTGGCCTATTCCAATACCCTACGTTCATATACGACGTCTGTTGATGATTATTTGGATCAGAGATTGAATTTGTTAGACGAAGCTATTYCTTCAATTAAAACAGTACGCATGAGAGATATCAGAAATACCATTTTGGATAATCCGGTAAATTATTTGTACACAACCACACAAACAAACCTTATAAAGGTGAATGAAATGACCACTAGTGTGTTAATAGGTCCACTGAGGAGCAACTTACAGAATTTGAGAAATGTACGTGCAGAATATATCAACTTTCTTGGAAATCAGCCAATTGTTAGATCACAGATTAATCCAATWATYAGACAAATCAACATGAGATTATTAAACGATGTCAACAGTTATTTACCCAGCCTGTCRGATGAACTTCCAMTCAATTTTGTRACCGTAGATTCCATTTCAAATGAGCTTTCTTACACTAACCGGATTATTAACAKGGCTATTTTGAGATCAAGACCCGTTTTAGAAGAAAGCTTTTYCAGACTAAGAAATGCGCCATCCGAATCCCAGAAGTATGTGACTGCCGTATATCAACAATCAAAAGAAAATAGAGGTGAAGGTAGTATAGTTATAATCATTGCAACACTCGAAACAATGAGAACATTRGCCAATAATGGAATTCAATTTCTTTCAGAAAATTCATTTTTCCAGTTTCTCTTATCTCATCCTACTGATTTYGAAAAATTATCCATAGCAGAAGAACGCACTGGAGWATTCGTTTCTGGTGATTCGAAAGTGGATGACATGTAACAATTTGCAACTTTCCCCCGCATCCGTGAATACCTTCTTTCACCTACTTTACTACAAATATATATATCCAATATTTTAACTRTATAACAAACACTACCTGACACAAAAGACCATTTRAAAGACTGAACGTATCAATCGAATTMCGTTGTTCAGTAATGACTACCTACCTACTTATACCYAACCTTCTCCCAAMCTAGTTTCGCATTTCCAAAACACAAAACTACTTTTTTCCCCTCTTTTCATTGAATTTTTTCCTCAACTTAWATGCATTCATGTTTAGTCAACTTCTAGCACAAAACAGCAATRAGCCAAGAATGGAGGTAGCARRGAAAACTCYYAATTTGCTTTCCATGCACATTGCATTGTGCGTCGATCGACGCAAAAGGTCCCCAGATCAGGGTCTCTGCATTTTTACAACCCACTCCGATGTCTATAAATTTATTATAGGTCTATTTATAATCTTTTATCCATCTAAAAGWAWTTTTCTTTAATCTAGAAAGGCATTGTGGATGTCAGTACGACTGGAAAATTCTGAGGATTTATTTGAGAGTGATGAAAGTGTGTTCGGTAGTTTAAAACGCACCTTTGTACGAGGCTTTAATGACGTCGGAGTAAAATGCAAGAATCAAATAGAAAGATTAGAAAACAGAATCAATAAGTATAAAATTTATCACGTTCCAGTATTCAATWTAGGAATTYTGGTTGTTTTTGGATATATGCTGGTGAAATTGAGTTTTCGTTATCATCGGTTGTACACAAAGTCATCGTTACTRGCAACGATCGCCACCAACGTGGTTCTATACGGGATCTCGGATACTTGTGCCCAAAGTATTGGTGCAGTGGTTGATGCCAAAAATCATGCTCTTAAATTAGMATCTCCGGCTGTAGCAAATAGCGTTGATTCAGGTTACAGGGACGAAGAAATTACAAATTCAGCAGAGGATATTTCCTTTGACGTGTTTGTGGATTATGGCGATGGCATTGGCAATGGCAATCGAGATGGCAATCGAGATRGAGATCGAAGAATGTCAGAAATAGAAATGGACTCAGAAGCCTATGGATTTGATGACGCCACTTTTGGTAATATCCAGCTGCAAAATATGAAAAATCAAATTGGAAAATTCAACTCCCGAAGATTTGTAGGATTTATCTCATGGGGATTTTTCATGGCTTTCATCCAAGTTTTATGGTATTCTTTTCTTAATTCGATGTTTACAGATATGCCTACGGTTGTTTCTGTGTTGGARAGAGATTTGACTGATCAGTTGCTCTTTTCTCCGCTATCTCTGGCATCTTTTTTTGCTTACAGTACAATTGTTATTGAGCAAGGAAATCTTGAAGACTACAAAGAGAAAATGATGAAGATGTACATTACAACTCTTATGTTAAGCATAAGTGTGTGGTTTCCAGTTCAGTTCATAAACTTTTCTATTGTGCCTAAAAAYTTCCAAGTCCCATTCAGCTCGTCGATTGGTGTGATGTGGAATTGCTTTTTGTCATTTCAAAACGCCCGGGGTTAGGTGGAAAGATGTATTCATATACCTTCAATCTTCAATCTATGCTTTYCTCATCCAAAAATACTTTTTCCCATCAATAAATGTTARTTTCATATCTCAGTTTAATTTAAACTACAATAAAATAGGTTGATATATTTGGGTTGCTTCTTAAACAATCCCACATGATACAACATCTGTACACTTTCTCTAGRAATTASACTTTTTTTTAGACCCCATTTCTTACTTGGACTTTCTTTTCTCTCATRTTATATACTTTTCTTGTTTGCTCCCTGCTACTAAARCACTACAAACAAAAACCATTGAGTATTTCAAGCTTACATTTTTTTGTTCCAATTCGAGGCTCGACTTAATAGGGTAGCGAGGCTGTTTTGTTTTGCTTTGTTGTGTTTTTTTTATTCAACTTGAAACGATTGTTTCTTCCCTCTTGAGACTTGCTTTTCTTTTCTACTTTTTGATTTATTTTGTGAAAACATGAGTGGAAGTACCATGGAGTCTATAAATGTAGTCAATCCTCAAAGTGCCATGTCTAGCGAAGATAAAATTAATGTAGATGCTGTAATTAACAAGGAACATAATAGCAATTCTTTATTGATCAGTGAGGAAGCAAACATTATTCCAGATATCGAGTATGTTGATAGTGAAAATGAAGATGAAGAAAAGGCCAACCGTAAACCAGATACTTGTTTTGAAAAGAAAAGTAGCAGTTTTCAGTTTCCTTACAATGGTGAAGATGTTGAAACGTTGAATGAAACCATTGAAGAGGAAGTTGAATCAAGTGACTACCATTATAATTATGCTAGTGCTATTGACAACATGAATCCTAAAGACGTTGGATTGGTTTGTTTTCCAATTCAGAAAAGATTGCAAGGCTATAAAAATGGAGCCAACTTTACCATCATGTGTGTTGGAGAATCGGGAGTTGGTAAGTCTTCTTTTGTTAATACATTGTTTGACTCATTGTTAATTGAGCCGACAATGACATATGAATATGGAGCGGGGAAAAAAGAGCAAAGTCCTTGTAAAACAACAAAGCTCACCCACCATAAAATGGATTTGATTGAAGATGGTTTCAAGTTGAGATTGAACGTCATTGATAGTCCTGGTTTTGGAGACTATATTGATAACAAATATTGCTGGTATCCAATTGCAAGATATATTGATGAGCAATACAGGAAATTGGTATATCAAGAAAGTCAACCGGATCGGTCAAAAATGATCCACAGTGAAGTTCATGTATGTCTTTATTTCATTGTTCCTTCCGGTATTGGTTTGAGCACTCTTGATATCGATTCAATGAGAAATCTCTCAACGCGTGTCAACTTAATTCCAATTATCAGCAAAGCAGATGGATTCACTAATGCCGAAATTTCAGCATTCAAACAGAATATCAAAAATACACTCAAAGAAGAAAATATAAAAATTTGTGAATTAATGGATGACAAATCTAAACTCATGGAGCTGATCAATAAAATGCCCTTTTCAACTATCAACTCCATTGAAAAGTTTACAAATGAATCTGGAGATGTTGTCCGTGGGAGACAATATAAATGGGGCTTGAGTGAAGTTGAAAATAACAATCATTGCGATTTTCTTCAATTGAGAGACTTTTTGATTGAAAGTCACATGGGTGACTTGATTTCCTCYACTGAAAACTACTATGAAAATTACCGTAAAGATTTCATGAGATACAGGTTGGGCAAATCAGTTTCAATTGCTTTAGACAATGACGAGTTRGAGAAATTTGGTGTGAAAGATTACGATAACGAGGTGGTTGTACCAAGCACTCGTGGAAGCTGGAGGAGCATCTCTAAAAACAATTCGCCTTCTCATCCTAGTTTAGATCAACTAATT
The DNA here is from genome assembly GCA_001599115.1 of Pichia sorboxylosa. Taxonomy (NCBI): domain Eukaryota; kingdom Fungi; phylum Ascomycota; class Pichiomycetes; order Pichiales; family Pichiaceae; genus Pichia; species Pichia sorboxylosa. Next base: position 27,510 of record BCGC01000010.1, on the reverse strand, counting down.
AGTGTCAAGGATTCCATTGAAATTTTGCGGCTTTTAAACAGRATCTCGTTGACCGAGACGGAGAAGGAGTTGGTCGAGCTCAACCCGTCCTATCTCGACCTGGAAAAACAGGTCAAAAAGAAATTTACCWGCATTGTTCAACAGCAAAACCAAAAGTTCAAAGACTGGAAGCGAACTTTATTTGAAAAGCAGGACAAGTTCAACAAAGACATCGAACAAGTCCATCATCGCATGGTTACTCTCCAAGAAACCATCAAATCWCTCGAATACCTGGCTTGACTTGGACGTATTTTTTTAWACACATAAAMCTCCCTACAGATATCTTTTGCTATAAATTTCRTATATCTTTYAACATCAAGTGCTAAATGTGCTCCCAMTGTTATTGTGATGCYTTATGGCACAACCACATTATAGACCTACAAGTTTCGCTCTTGCATAGCAAATCATTATCCTAAATAGGAACTTGATCAATACATTGCTCACGTGACAAGCAAATTGTTGTTAGATAATTTGTGCGTCGCATTCGTTTTTKGCAGYTTTTTGCTATATGAGCGGTGCGCGGGGTRAAGTGCATTGCTAGAGGTGTGCGGGGTGTCAAGTTGAAAATCTGGTAGTCTGGACGCGCGAGACGTTCTGGCGAATGTGGTTGTGTTTTTCACAGAGATGCTGAAATATTACAGAAGAGGAAGGTTATTGAAGGATTTGGAAGGTAGATAGCAACCGTCAGACAACATGATTATTCCAAAGGCAGACAGAAGAGCAATCTACGAAGCATTATTCAAGGGTATGTAGGCATGATGACAGGAAGCCCAGAATCGGGCGGGGCGGAGAATGCAATGTGCAGAAAATTAGTGATTTTCAAACTTACAAAAGTTACAGAGAAAGGACCGAATATAGTAGCATTGTTGATGAACATTCGAATAGTAATGAAACAGCTTATACCATCAAATAGTTTGCATGTTATTCAATTTTATGAGAAGGGCTATGATAATGTTGAACTTTTCCCAGACTAGTTTATTTCATCATGATAAAAAAAAAATGCATTCCATTTTGGTATACGGACATTTGATAAAAACTGTGAATGCGCTATATYCTTAGAATCAATAATGTAAACATGAAATCACTGAAAGAAGCATGATTGAAGAAACCATATTTTGAATGACAAATACTAACATTGAAACATGAATTTTTTTTCTATTACCACTTTCCACAGATGGTGTTTTAACCGCACAAAAGGAATTCGAAGTTGATCACGATGAACTTCCAGTCAGAAACTTGTACGTTGTCAAGGCTATGCAATCCTTGACTTCCAGAGGTTTCGTCAAGACCCAATACTCCTGGAGAACCTACTACTACACCTTAACTGATGAAGGTTTAGAATACTTGAGAGAATTCTTAGGTATCCCAGAAGGTATTGTTCCAAAGACTCAAATTGAACAAGCTATCCCAACTAGACAACAACCACAAAGAAACAACGCTAGAAGAAACAACGATGATTCTTACAGAAAGAAGAACAGAGATTAAATCTTGCGATCTTGTTTTACATCCCTTTAGTACTATATAAGAAAAAATACATAATCTAAAATAATACTTATGTTTATAACTTGATGTGTGGTGCTCTCTYGCCCCARCYCGTGCMAGCTWYTTGTTTTGARGTTGCTGGATCATTGATTATTCAWAGTCRATRACAAATAAAGTGAAYGGTGGGAATTCGATTATTCACAAGGTCTTGTACATTGRAAATGCATATTGTCTGTTTGATGGTATAATCGAAACTTACACAAAACGCCAAATGACATTTAAGTTGTTATAGTTGTGAAAGATGAAATCAGTATAAAGCGGGAGCATAACCCCAAAAAATTGTGTYCCAAATTGTATACGAAAGATATTTCTTTTCTGGCTTTTCAAAATGATAAACGTTTTATCAATATTATTCTTTTTATGTCACCTATTTGTTAAAATTAAAAGTAGTCAAATATTGCCAAATTACTGTTTTCAAATGCATGTGCATGCATGCAATCCAAAACGTTGACCTAACTTCACCATTTCTTGAACGTTTTTCATGAATTTTGACACCTACAACATTTGAATAAAACATACATTCTACAAAAATATAGATCTTCTAGTGTGAAACTTCAAAATCTCTCTGGCATATATTGACAGTGTCCTAATTCAACACAATTGGATCGCTTTCTATCAAAGTAATCTCAAACCAGAGAAAGTCCTCGGTTACTGCGCCACATGCACAGAACAATTAATGTACCAGATGTATGTTAGTGGCGCAGTTACTGCAAATATTGGCAGCAGAATCTGAAATCGATTACATGTGAAGCTTGTAATTTGCCACTGCAAATAGCATACATATTGTGTGCATGTGGTGCTTTGCCACATACTAAAATAGCCAATAATAAAGTATTTTTTAATTGTTTTAAAATGTTAGTGTTTCAGATTGCTGGAAAAAAAAGGTTTAATAGACAAATTTGGAAGTTGTGGCTTGGATTTTCTCTTTCCAATTGGCTAGTGCTAACTATCGGCATATTGTTGCTTGTTCTTCTGTTACCTCTTTCCATATATATTGTATCTCCAGCTTCATGTGTGGATGGTTAGGGCATCTTCGCGTATTGTATATATCAGACGCGCAGTATTGGTGATAGTATAACTAAGGGACGGTTGTAATACTTCTGGTCTTRAGTGGTGTTTTTGAAGGAAGTTTCATTTTCYACAGGAAGATAACTTTTGTTCTGATTGTTTGATTACGGGATTTTCTACATTTCTGTGGTATAAGTGGCGCATAAATTTGTATTTATGTTTTCTCGAAACAAAAATAGACCCTTAGAGTTATCTTTAAATGATAGTAACTACACTCCCGTAAGTGAAACAGCTGTTTCGGCGATTTGTTTTGTTGTTTTATTTTTTGTTGTTCAATAAATGAAACGAACTTAAGAATCAAATGAAAAACATTATACTAACATTGAAATCCTAATGATTTGATGATCTTTTTCATGTCTCTTTTTTTCTGTTAAATAGGCTCCTAATCCAAATAGTTTGAGACCTCAAGCTGCAACTGGTAATAGTTCATCCGCAAGTTCTTTAAGAGAAAAACCTAGCACCAGTTCCTTGGGATCAACTTCTCAGAATTCTTCTCYGGCTCCAAAATATAACGTTCCACCTGTATATTCGCCTAATCAGCCCATCAACCAATTGGCAAACTCTTACAATGTCAACAGTTCTAGACCCTTGCCCCAGTTGGTGCCACAATCCCATATGCATCAAAAGGCCCCTCCCCCAACAGTCATAAACAACTACTATATGATTCAGCCTAGTGATAAGACTCTTGGAGTTGCGATGCCTCAAATGCCTCAAATGCCTCAAATGTCTCAAATGTCTCAAAAGATGCATCAACATTATTCGCAATCACCACATTCCCCATCTCAGATAAATCATCAACAACAAAACAGTCAAGTTTCAAATTCAAATATCAAACCTGTTCAATCTTCAGGTTCTAATAATAATATTAAACAACGTTCCCACCTACAATCGAATCCCAGTTCCGAGTCTTCAAAAACACCCAAACTTACAAAGATAAGAAAAAAACCTCCAGGAATGGAATCTCCCTATGATGAATTTGTAAAACACAGTAAAAAAAATCAAACAACTAGAAAGGATAGCCCAGTAGATGATTTTGATAGTAGTCCAAAAAGGAACAACATATATTCTTCAGCGTCCATACTACCCGACGATATGAGAAAGAGAAATGGACATAGTCGAAACCATAGTCGTGAACATGAATCGATTTTTTCTGAGCCCAAGCTCCCCAATGTCATGCCAATTGAGGATTATGATCACCAATTGAGACCCAAACCGAAAGCCAATTATTCTAGTAGTGATATAATAAGTGACCTTCAATCTCTAGAAATTTCCAATAAATTGAATCTTTTTGATGAATTGAAAGAGTTTCAAGATGAAGAAATCTCAGTTCATAATAACATTTTTCTAGCGTTTTTCAAGACATGTACAAATGGTACTGGTGAAACTATAGATATTGAACGTTTGGGCTCAATAATGTACGATCCCTATCATACCAAAAACAGATTCTCGTTCAAATCTTTACACCTTATTGTTGAAACATTTACTTCAAATTCCTCTAAAAGTTTGATTGATGAGCTGGATTTTAGATGTTTTGTGAAACTGTGCAAATTCATGAAGGGTTGTTACCAGTCATTCAACTACCATGATAAAAGAGGAAGTAACCATGTTCTCGATTTTGAGGAATTTCAAAGAGCTTTGCAGTCGAATCGCATAAAATGTCCTGATTTGCTGTTAGGCAAAATATTCAGTAATTCTGATTTTTTGAATCTTCAAGACTACATCATAGCCATTATTTTGATAAGGAAAAATGAAAAATGATTTGATGGCAACCCATATTTCATTCATAAATATATATATATTCTTGCGTCTCTTAATAATTTTACAGTTCTTCTAATTTAATTTTCTAATATACATTAATACATTAATTTGGAAGCAAATATAATCCATCAAAACAAATCATCCATATCGTCGTCTTCGTCTTCGTCGTCGTCACCTTCTTCTTGTTGTGGATTGGTGGAATTTTCTCCCTCTATTGCTGCTCCTTCATTTTCTCCATTTTCATAACTTGGTGTCTTAGTGGCATTGTTGCCTTCGTCTGCCATTGTATCGGCTTCACCTTCTTCTTCTTCCTCTTCTTCCTCTTCTTCTTCTTCTTCCTCAGATTCGTCTCCCTCTTCTTCGTTGTCGTTCCCATTATTCCTATCTACATCTTCTTCGATATTTGTAACTTGGGATTTCTTCATATCGATTTCTTGCTGGAGTCTATTGATAACATCGGTAATTCTGTTTTTCATGATTGGATTGACTGCTTTGTGGTAGTCTTTTTGTTTCTGTGATATTGTGGCCTCTAGTTCCGCTATTTCCTCTAGTAGTAGGGCATTGTGTTGTTTGGAACCACTGTATGGGTCATTTTCATCAATTGTTTCTCTATTGGCTATTTCATCGTCGTCGTCATCATCTTCATCTTCACTCAACGGTTCTGATTGAGATTTAGCACCTCTTGGAGTTTCGGCTTCTGTTGCGACTGCTTCTTCTTCTTCCTCTTCTTCCTCGTCGTCGTCGTCGTCATCATCGTCTTCTTCTTCTTCATCCTCGTCTTCTTCGTCAACTTCATCTAAACCTAAATCTTCTTCGTCCATTAACTTATCCAACTCATTCTCAATATCATCGAAGGCATTATCATCATTATCAGCAGAGGTTGCTAGAGACATGGACTTTTGTCTTTCTTTTTCTTTTCTTAATCTTCTTTGTTCTTTCTTTGCCTTCTTCAATTTCAATTTACTTTCAATGATACTCATTGGCATCATATTTTCAGAATCGGCGTCAATGAATTCAAAAACAGAACTCTCCGCCTCTGCATCTAGCTTCAATAATTTTGCCACCTCATCCTCCACATTCTGGATAACAACGTTTTCATACTTTTTCACAAATCTGGTTTTGCAATCCGCCATTGGAGGAGTTAGGCCATCTGGATACGTTTCTCCGTAATCTTTATCAATTTGTAAAGAGTCGATTTCCGATGCATCTGAGATTTTCTTAACAACCAACAACATCTGGGTTATATCGAAAGTTTTGAAGATGTTTTTCCTATCTACACTCTTATGTATTTCAGAAATGGTTGGTAAATTGACCAGCTTAGCAGCATATAAGGTTTCGTTCACTTTGACTATTGCTCTTCTCTTATCTTTCCAGGTGATGGAGATACCAGACAGATCTCCCAACGAATTTGTGGCTGCTCTTACATAATCCAAAGATTCATCAGCTAGAAACCGTATGATGATACCTTCTTCAACCACGGGATCATCTTCTCGGTCCGGATCTTCGATATCGTAGTAATTACCTGGCAATTTCACCGGTTTGACCTTTAGAGTCGGGGTCTTTTTGGGTGGAATGGTAGTACTAATGGTTGTACCTGGAACTATAGACGGTTCAGTTGATGAAGAGTTCAAAGGTTTGAATTTAATGGATGGAATCAAATTACCAGAGCTTAAATCTTTGCTGCTTGTGGATGGTTTCAGTTTGATTGAAGGTGCTTTCACTTTGATTTTGGGTATACTGCTGGTACTTGTGGGAATGTGGTTCTGTGTATCTATGTGCGCTGCGGCAGCTGGTGTCTTTATTTTTAGCTTGGACGACCCTTCATCTTCTGTGTCTTCTTTTTTGACCGACAGACGAAGTTTGATCTTGGCCATGGCTTTTCTGAAATCGGAGTCTGCATCAACAAAACAAAAAGTTGGACTTTTCAATCTCCCAGGAGCGCAGTCAAATAGCTGGAACGTTAGCTGGGAAACTCCACATTTTCCGCGTCTGTGTCTGCCTGCACTCTCGGTGCGAACAGATAAATACCAGTAAACTCAATCTATGGTACGGAAATTTCAAATTAGCAGGGTCGAAACCCATTACCTGGAAAAAAAAACCATGATTGAATTGATACAATGTTTACTAATAAATTGTAGAAATCCATCTGCAATGAAAATCTTTTCTATTTTTTGTTAGGATAAGTGTAAACATTCTCATAATGACTATATACTTCAAAAGTATCAGATTGTGGACAACACAGATGAGTTTTCATTTTTTTGAAAATAAGGGTAATCATTAAACCAATGTATTGGTATTCTTTGCTGATGTGGATTCTAAAATTGATAAAACGATCAAGTTTGTAAAGAGGTCGTTCAGTGCTACATTGGAGCACAGAAACTGATAATTATATGACGAGCCTCCAAACTCGAGGCTCGGTAACTTCAATCATGATGGTGTGAAATATATATTATGCTATTTTGGACTAACTCCAGCTCACTAGTTATTTTGAATATTTGTTGTATCTATTTAGTGTTGAATAGTTCTTATTGCTATGTTGGAAAGACAAGTTTCATCTGTAAAGGTTTCATCAATACATTTATTGTGTAATATCTCTTCAATATCCAGTTCAAATGCTGTCTTCAACAATAAGGATTGAGTTTCCACTATTTTCAGACGACAAAAACCGCCATATTTATCCATATTTAGACAACAATAACAATAAAATTCAAGAGATAGGATCGATTTCTAAGTAATAATATTGATGTTAATCCACCTCAATCAACAGCGGACTTTTACAGTAATAGCCTATCTGTTTAATTTATATTTCTTGCATTTGAATATTCACCATTGGTATTAACCAACCTTTTTATCAATTTGTTATTGTTTGCTTTTTYTTTTTGTTGRCCTGTATCACAAATTYTCCATCATCACACATGCTAGTCMAAGCCAGGCCATTTCTGAAGCTTTCCAGTATTTAAAACCACCACATAAAAGTCGGTTTTTTTTATGAATAAACCCWTTTTAAATCAAAAGTTGAGGAGTCATTGTTATAACAATATATCTTTAGTCTTTTGAGTTGGAGTTGGTAGAGAAGAAAACATGCATGCATGTCTATATATATTTGTTCCCACTAACAGCGAGGCCCAAATGGTGGGAAAAATAACATTTCCAAGCAAATAGCGGGCGAGCAGTGATTTTTTTCCCCAGGAATAGTGAAAAATTCAAAAAAGAACCTCAACCCCAGCAGGTATTCCAACAATTATCTTAAAAAGGACAATATAGCTTAGATCCTGTTGAAGTTTAAAATGCAAAAATTTTACACTAGTCATCACAGTGTAAAGAGTTCGATTCTAAGTTTAGAAAAGACTAAAATTAAAGGAATAAAATGTATTTATGAAAAACGGATATATGACAAGATTTTTGAAAAATTGAAATTAAAAGAAACATACAATGGAGACAACTTGAATATCTTGGATTACAACCAAAGATTGTCACCACTGGGATACTATTTGAATACGGAGCTGAAGCCAAAGCATCATCTAGTGTATCCAACGGGATTGGGGCCTGTGAAATTCTGGAAAAAAATTGAACAGATAGATCCGGATATGAAAAATTTACATGTCCAAGACATAAGTGTGGCAAGTACAGTGAAAGCCAGTCTGCTGAACAAGCCCGTTGCTGAAGGATATATTACTCCGGAATTTTTGAAGCAGGATGAAAAGGTCAACAAAACGCTGTTATTTGTGGGAGATTTCTTGTCACCATCACATGCCCAAGCCTTGCGTACATGTATCTATTATAATGAGGTTGGAACATGTATGTTTCGATATGGAGGTGTTAAATTCTTAGTTTGGACTTCTCCTAACGAAATTCTGAAATATATAGGACCTTTAGGCTCGATGCATCGTCGAACCAACTCTCTCATGGCACAATTATATGCAGATGTGAACATCATAGCATGTAGTGAAAAAATCAAGAATCCAAAAGCCAATAAAATTCTTGCAGAACTGGATTACATCAAACTGCCAGCAAATGAAATTGATGGAGAAGTTTGTCTAGTTGAGATCCAGTCGAATTATAACAAATATAATATCCAATTTCCTGAAGAATTACATTTGATGATACATAAACTTTTCACTTCTCCCGGAGCAATATTGAATGATAAGTTACATGTGTTGGGTCCAGGAGCTGAGACATACATGAGAGATTACATCAATGAGGAAATGTTGAACAAAAAGATTAGCATGTTGACATGTCAAGATTTCATTGATATTTCCGAAATTTTCTATTATTGGCCATTTAAACCCAGTACGAGTTTGGAAACATACGCCACCGACACCAATTTTGCGGATAGAATTGATTAACGACATTGATGGTTGCAATAAAACAGTATTGTAATGTAGCCATGCATTGCATAATGTATATAGATATATATAGAGAGAGAGATTTTGGACTCTGGACTTTGGATTTTGGACTTTGGACTTTGGACTTTGGACTTTGGACTTTGGACTTTGGACTTTGGATTTCATAGCAGAGTACCGGTTATGGAGTTTGCAAAATAATGTCTAAGCTGCCTTTTTCATGGCATGGGTAACTGTAGAAATGATAATTGGACGTTGACATATCTACATATATATACACACCCGTCTAGTCATACTATTCAACTAACCACAATTCGCACGAGTGCCACATTTGCTTGCATGCTTCCCATGTCTGCAAATATGTCAAATTCGAGATGCTGAAAATTGTACACACCAAGAAACAAGAGTTTCACGGAGATTGCGTAGTGCGTTTTTTTTTGGTTGAAGTTTGCCAAATCTGGATTAAGCTGTTTCCGAGTGTATTGTAGCAAGTGTATGATGGAGAATCATGAAATAGAAGCGCAACATTTCATTTTAGATCCCAGCTGTCTTGTTTATGGAGGTGTTGGGACGTTGAAAAAATGGGTTGAAAAAGGACAGAAAGCCAAGAATCCCATATTCTTCTACGTACCCTCTTACACTTTGAGAGAATTAGATTTCTTGAAGAAAGTGTTCAATCCATTGATTTCCAACAATGCCAAAGAAAGTATCCGATATCTGGATGAACAAATCAGCAAAGACGAATTTCTGGATAATGAAGATGAAGACTTTAGTGACTTTGAAAGCTTCAACGATATCAAGTCTCAGAATAGACAGCAACCGGGCCAACAGAAGGATTCTGTTGTCTTTATCTTAGAAACTAAGGAAGATGAAGGTCCTGATTGGAGTGTCTCTTCAGGATACAGAAGATATACACCTCTGAAGTCAGACTTACCCAAACCTATCAATGGATATTCAAGCAAAGGCCAAATTGTGAATGATCACGATAGAAACAATATTGCCATTGGGGTCTATGGAAATAACATTCCAGGAACATTCAATGTCAAAAATTTAAGCACCGTTGGTAGCCTGAGTAGTAGTACTTTCAGTTCATCAAGTAATAGTTATGACTCGAATAATGGCTATGGGTCCAATCACAGTAACAGTTTGRGTAGAGAAGAGCCAGCTAGCCARAGTGAAAGAGCTGTTGTTCCAATTCGTTTGAGATTCATGATCAGATCTTGTATCCAAAAACATTATATTGAGAATAAAAATAGAGAAAAGAACAAGTTGGCAAAGGTGGATTGGAGTGTGATTTGCGAAGATGCTACCAGCACTATTTGGTTGAAAAGCTTTGGGATCAATGTAAAGACAATCAATGAGGTTGATAATCAACTTGGTGATGGCAAAAGTTCAATGTTGTATAAAGGAGGACAAAGATCGAGAGACAAGCAAGCAGATCAAGTACTATACGATCCAAACTCMAATTCATTTGTCAATATCAATGATCAGAAACCTCCCAAGGATACTCTGACCAAGAAAAAAAAGAATGAAAGTAAGAAGAAGAACATCAAGAAGAAGAAGAAGAATAAGAAGACTGATGAAAACAAAAATGACCAGACAGATCCAACCCMAACCTCAGATCAAAATTAATGTTGCAAGAAAATTCATACATAAAAGGTTGATGGAATCAAAAAAAACGGCCCGTTTGGTAGCTTTCAATACACATGTTCAGAAACAAWAGAAGAAATTCAAGAAGTAGATATATTATATGCATGCATTTATCCATGGATCAATGCAAAATTTAGATGATAAGAAAACCATGGTAAGACGCATTCATTAAAAACATACCTTACATCTTGACTCAATCGTGCTAAGCCAATGCATTATATCAATGCATTCCTCAAAAATGTGATGTTACTTAATGCCTTTCTTCCGGGATGGAATATCATGTCCAGAAGCATTTACGATGCAATACTCATAGATCTGCATCTATGTATACTTGCAGGATCAACTGCACAAAAACTTCAACACAAAACGTTGCGTTTCTGGTGGACAGGCCCTTCCATGCAAAACCCTACAATGTATCCGTTMAACTACATCTATAGACTGTGTAATAAAACATGTTAACTTTTCAGATAAGAGTCAAAGGTTGTATTCATCGAACAAGCTTTGGGCAAGTTCTAACATTAGAGATGCCAGAAAAAACATATAGATATCAAAAATTCATCACCTAGTCAACTGTTTGTACACTATACACAACCAGGACATGTGGGGCCGTCTCCTGACGGCCACAAGCGTCCTGGTSGTAGAATTCTCTTYYTTTTTTTTTTCARACCTTGAAATGGAGAAATCAGGCTCCTTTTATACTTTTTTTGTCGAAAACGGCATCGCGACYAGTGAGGGTTTCTTTGCTGAGCCACCGGASYATCTTTTTTCTGTTTTTCATTACACAAAGATTGATTATGGAATGTGTTGMATTGGCRTAAGTGTGRTGTGGGAAGCTAAAAGAGTGAAAAGAGAATGCATCAATCAATACAACAACAAAAATAGAAGGGTATTTGACATATCTTTTGACGATTTGAAGCGTGTGAGRTGCATGCTCGTAGAAAGTAGTGTATATATAATATATTTAAAGGTCGAGAGTAGCTAACATATGGTAGCAAAATCTGTGGAGAGACGAAGAATCAAAAAAAAGGTGCCATTGTAGGCCTGCAGACATGGAGAGTTCAAGTTTGAGCATCTCATCCAAACTGTGCATTCCAGCAACACGGCAGAAAAAGGGCTGGCGGTAGTTATGGTCCTCTAGCAGCTTGGTAGCCAGACGCATAGCTGTGAGAACAAGACGAAACACATTGCGAGGACCTATAGGACACATGGAAATCTGATCTTGGGAATTAAATGTTAAGGGAAATTGAGACAATTGTGATGTCAAGCAATTCTGATCGGATGATTCAGTTGGAGGACAAAAAAAGGAAAAAGACCATCGRAGTAAAATCCAGCCCGTGCAAAGACCTACAGCAGCACTGGGGGCTARATGARAGTTTAGTCGGTCAATGTATTGTTTTATTTTCATCTTGGGCGGTTGTTTGAGGTAAAATCGGGTGTTGATGTATGCCTCTGGTGACGGAAGTTTGTCRTARTGGCCTAAAGTCCCTGCAATATACCGYTGCAAATCCTGAGACGTGCATTCCGTCGTCATACTATTGAAATTGGCAAAAATCTTGCTGTCACGTTTCAAGGCAACTCCAAGCTCTTCCTCTGATTTCGATATTTGTTTCAGTTTCTCTATTTGACGACGTTTATCGTTTTCCTGTTCGATTTTCAATAAGCTGCTGGTGTCCAAAATAGACACTAAATTGTCAAAAAACAATGTTCCAAAAATCCCATTGGTCACTTGTTGATGYGTCAATTCTCCACTTTCTATCTTKGCACTTATTTCCATCAACTTTTCAACAAATAAGGTCAGAATCGCCATGGACTCAACTCCGCTAATCGTGTTGATKCCTTCCTTTCGGATTCTCTCCACAAGATCATCTACTTTCACATCTGACACTTTGACTTTTTGTTGCTCTTTCTCACAGTTGTCTTGTTGTTCTGCCTCCAGTTTATCCTGCTGTTCTGGCKGTTCTGGATGTTCTGACGGTTCTTTTCGGCATTCAACTTGATTTCCTTCTTGCATCTGCTGATAAAGTTGCTCGTTCATCTCTTCTTCTTGATATTCTTTCTGAATCTCTTCCCTGGTATCACCACGATGTTCTCCATTCCTTTCATCTTGAAAATTCTGCTCGAAAGTTGGTTGTTGTGGCTTTAGTCGAAGCTCTATGATGTCCGTTCTATCAGCATCTCCATTTGGTCGAACGCTGCTAGTCCCGCCCATGTTTGTTCGAAATCTTTCAGTACTACTATATCACACTCAGTTTAAAGGCCAATCTATACTTCCCCAATCACTTGAATACTCTTTGCCTGTTTGAAAAGTTTGTTGTTTTCCCCAGTATTTTCATTCTTTATTTGAAAACAATTTTCGGTCTTTTTTCCTATTTCGCTGTATTTTCAACACAATTTTAAGATAATACACAAGATGTCACAAAAAAATTTATAAAAGGGAAATATTTATCAATAGAGACTATAGTTCATCATGGTCCCAGTCATCATCATCTTCGTCTTCTTCTTCTTGGTACGCACCACCAGCGGCAGCGTCATCAGAAGCGTACAATTTAGAGACAATTGGGTTGACAATCTTCATCAACTTTTCCTTTTCTGCTTCGAATTCTTCTAAAGATGCGGTTTCGCCGTTTTCTTCAACATAGCTGAGAGCTTCTTCGATTGCTTCTAATAAGGTTTCTTTGTCTTCTGCGTCAATCTTGGCACCCCATCCATCTTCGTCGTTGACTTGATTCTTCAAGTTGTGAGCTTGGTTTTCAAGTTCGTTCTTRGCCAAAATGGTCTTTCKYAGTTCTTCGTCTTGTTCAGCGTATTTTTCACCTTCTTCCACCATTTTGTCAATTTCTTCTTGAGTTAATCTAGATTTGTCGTTGGAAATGGTGACAGAGTTGGATTTACCAGTACCCTTGTCTAAAGCACTGACTTTCAAAATACCGTTGGAATCTAATGTGAAAGTCACTTCAATTTGTGGAGTTCCTCTTGGAGCAGGTGGTATACCTGATAATTCGAATTGACCTAGAAGATTGTTRTCTTTAACCATTGCTCTTTCACCTTCGTAAATTTGGATCAGAACGGCATTTTGATTATCAACGGCAGTGGAGAAAATCTGCGATTTCTTGGTTGGGATTGGAGTGTTTCTCTTAATCAAAGTAGTCATAACACCACCAGTTGTTTCAATACCTAAAGTTAATGGGTTAACATCAATAAGAACAATATCTTCCACACCTTCTTCACCGCTCAAAACACCTGCTTGAACAGCTGCACCATATGCAACAGCTTCATCTGGGTTGATACCCTTAGAAATCTTCTTACCATTGAAGAATTTCTCCAACAATTCTTGCACCTTTGGAATTCTGGTGGAACCACCAACTAAAACAATATCGTCGATTTCATTGGCTTTGACCTTGGCATCATCTAACACTTGTTGCACTGGTTTCAAGGTCTTTTTGAATAGTTCCATATTCAATTCTTCGAACTTGGCTCTAGTTAATTGTTCACTGAAATCAATGCCATCAACAAATGAGTCAATTTCAATTCTGGTAGTCATTTGTGCAGATAATGTTCTCTTGGCCTTTTCAACTTCTCTCTTTAATTTGGCTAAAGCTCTTGGATTCTTGCTGACGTCAATGTCGTGCTTCTTCTTGAAAACTTTGATGAAATGTCTGACCACTCTATAATCGAAATCTTCACCACCTAAATGAGTATCACCAGAGGTTGCTAAAACTTCAAATGCACCACCGGCAATAGATAATAAAGAAACATCAAAAGTACCTCCACCTAAATCATAAACAATGATTTGCTTTTCTTCTTCACCTTTATCTAAACCATAGGCAATTGCAGCTGCAGTTGGTTCATTCACAATTCTTAAAACAGTCAAACCAGCAATTGTACCAGCATCTTTAGTTGCTTGTCTTTGAGCATCATTGAAATAGGCAGGAACTGTGACAACGGCATGGGTAACCTTTTTACCTAAATAATCTTCAGCAATGGACTTCATTTTACCCAAAATCATTGCTGAAATTTCTTCAGCTGTGAAGGATTTGGTTTCATCGTTATATTCGACTTCGACGATTGGTCTATCTTCCTTATCAGCGATCTTGTAAGGTAAATGCTTGATTTCCTTTTGAATGATTTTATCACTGAATCTTTGACCAATCAATCTCTTGATGTCAAAAACGGTGTTGAAAGGGTTGGAAGCGGCTTGATTTTTAGCAGCGTCACCAACCAATCTTTCGTTATTTTCCGTGAATGCAACATACGAAGGAGTGATTCTGTTACCTTGATCATTAGCCAGAATTTCCACACGTCCATTTTTCATCACACCAACACATGAATACGTAGTACCTAAATCGATACCAATCACAGTACCGTAATTTTCAGAGTCGGCATCTACCATGACATTAGAAGCCAAGAATGGCAGCAACACAATTAGAAACGCATACGCAAGAAGCATAAAAGCCCTTGCTGACGTTGTATTTCTCAGACCAAACATTGTCAAATTGCCAAAACTAACAACTGTTCAAAACAAAGAGGCCTTCCAAACTCAATTATTTAGCCAAGAAAAAAGGATACCTATTCTTTAAATACTTCTTTCCCTCCATACAATCGAATCCTGACACGCGTCAAAGTGGAAGAATTTGACACGTAGCGGCAAAAAGAAGTTTCTAGATATTGGTGGCGTAGCATGTGGCGCGGCACTGCAGTGCAACGCTTGGTCATGGCTCGGCACTAGATCAAAGGTGGCTCAGCTGTCATGTGTTAAGGTGTTCGTGTTAGTGTTCGCGCCATCTTGTGGTGGTGGCTCAGCCTGTAGTGTTTGCCGTGACAAAAATGTTGACTTTCAGTTGTGTAGGAAGTGTGAAGTCGTTTTGAGCGTTTTGGAAACGGCATGTCGAGTTTGTTTTCACATGATTCACGAGAAGTGACCGATGTGGACGTGAATTCCGACCTRGGCGGCTCCGAATTGCCCAATGCGATTTTTGACCTGGTGAAAAATGTGAATTATATGCGTAAATCAACAACCACAGGGCTGTTGTCTATCAACTCCACGCCTACAGTTATAGCCCTCAAGGGACCCACTGCAAAGGACATMCCTGCCACTAGACTAAGTGCAGTAACACAATTGAATGATGAAGACGAAACACTTTTGAMCCATTATGTTGATATGTTGAACTCGAAAGTCACAGATAATGACGATATCTCAATGAATAACGACTACAACGATTATATAGAAGGGGGAATGTATGATACCTTCAGTTCTTGTAAACTACAATTGACTTCAAAATCCCTGAATAGACTATCTATTTCTGATGATTCCGGCCCAAAAGATGCTTTTRAAATTCCACGTAGTAATAATATTGGTATTGTTGATGCTGAAAACAATAGTACTGTTAACGAACCAGCGGACTTGAGTTTGGTCCCAGGCATTTTTTTTGCGGATGATTTTAGATTGGACGATCCAAGAATATTTAGCAAGGTCACTGAAAATGGTAATTTTTTGTTCATGATTGACGGTAATGGTAAATCTGTTGATCACGAATCAATTCAAGATAAACTCACCTCTTACTTGGATACAGTGGAAATCCATTTAATTGATGAAATTTCAAAATCCAGTGAAAACTTCTTTTCTGCCATGGACGACTTGAAAAATATAACTCAATCGTCCAAAGTTTTGAATGACAAACTACAAAAAGTTGATGAAAAATTGTCTAATATTCAATCTTTACAAGTTTCAAAGGCAAAATCCTTACTTTCGGATTATCAAAAGCTAGAAAATATAGAGAAATTCAATCAAATTTTGCTTCAAGTCAAAACTGTCACTACCCAAGCTGATATAGCTGAAGCGCTGTACTTTAAATCGGATTATGATCAGTGTTTGGTGATTATAGACTCAGTGTTTGCTTTGATCAAAGGTAATGTTCCGTCCAATGACGTTGTTGAAGAAATCATTAAGGATTGGAAGTATCCTCTACAAGATATCAATAAATTACCTGCAATTTTTCCTTTGAAGAGGATGGTTTCAAATCTAATAACTGATACAGGTAAGTCTTATGCAAAGTTGTTTAGTAACCTGTTAGTTGACAATTTACGTAACTCTTATGAAAATATTGATCAGTCAGCCTCATTAGCTAAATTTTTGGGTCTAGAAAAAAGGAAACCAGTTCAAGAAGATTCTGATTTCACAAACAAACTGAATCTTTATTTAAAGGGTTTGGCTAGGTGTGGAGAATTATCCTCTGCCTTCAAATTATATTCAGAAAAACTATTTAATGAGTTAAAGGATATCTTCAAGTCAAATTTGCCTAGCGATAAATCTTTACCTGAATCTTCAAACAAAAGCGATGACTCCAGATCGACAACAACAAATACTGCAAATGTGACAGCCAATATAAGCAATGCTTTAATATTAAGTGATCTAGTTAAAAACATGACCCCAAAAGAGTTTGAAATGATGATTATCAACGACTATACCAAGTTCTATGAATCATTCGAAACATTGGTTTATCACAAAAATCTGTTRTTGACAAAATCCTTAGATGTCTTGAACAAGTTTGACCCTCAAATTCTAAAGGCGCAACCAGACATGATCATGGATTTAGATATAACCAACTCCATAAGTCAATCAATATACTTTATTCAACGTAGAATGGCAAAATTGATTAAAATCAGAGAACAGCAGAATGCATTCATTCCAATGAACTACTTTATCAGGTTCTATAAGTTGAACAAACAGTTTCTGAATGTGTGTGAAATTGTCAGTAAAGGTATGGTCAATGAACCGATTTTGAAGGATATAGTTGATAGGCAGTTGAACATTTTCATTCAACAGTTCCATAAAGGCAGCCTGAAGAGATGTGTTGAAATGATTGAAAGGGAAGTTTGGAAGGATGAAGGGCTGGATAATCAAGTTCAAGAGATTGTGAATCTGTTTATAAAATCATCTAATGACCATATTGATATAAGTGAGTGGTCTAAAGGTTTAAATATCAATTTCGAAGACGAGCTAAACATGAATAAAGTCAAAGAAAAAAATAAGGATCTAGTTACCAGAAAGACTCTTGAACTAAATAATGAAAATTACATCTTACCGGGATCTGTTGGAGCAATTTTAGCTACCGTTAAAGCATACCTGTTATTAAATGGATATTTTAGAAATAGCAACAATATTTCTCAGATATATTTACCAGAATTGCTGAAGACTGTTAACTTGAAGATTCATCAATCAGTACTGGGTGCGCAAGCGACAAAGACTGCTGGTCTGAAACATGTTACAACTAAACATTTGGCATTATCGGCTGAAGTGTGTAGATTCTGGAAAACTATTGTCAAAAACATTGAAAAGATCTGTTTGAATGAGATTGATGATAATAACATTCAAATCGTTAGGATTCAGAATAACATCACTAGAGAATTCAATGAGATTGAAGCATTRTTTGGAGAGCAAGTTGTCGATGTCTATGATAAACTAGTGAATGTTATGAGCGATACAATCAATGCGATCACCACCAAAGTTGGAACTGACTTATTTGTTAGAATAATACGTGATGAAGTGGACAAATCTGGAAATAGTTCTACTGAGTCTAAGGATGATATTGTTGATGGCAAAGAGTCCTCAAAAGAAATGGAAAACGGTAGTGAAAATATAGATAAAGAGATAAAAGCAGAGGATACCAAAGAAACGCAAGAATCGGATTCTTTGGACAACAAGGAAAACACCATTGAAGGGGAAAAGGATAAAAACATWGATAAGGATGATAAAAATACAAAAMGAGAAGCAAGTAATTCAGAACCACGTGTGGATCTTGAATCTAACGTCTACATGGAAGCTGTGGTAAAGAAGACCTCGACKATCGCTCGTAGTGTTCAGAAATATCTTCCTAGCAACGAGTACAATGCTGTTATGCAACGCATATTGCACAAAAATGAGCAGATTTTAATTGAAATGTACAAAAGAGTGCTTAAGGAGGGTGCAGACCCACATCAAGTGCGCATGCAGATTGGTGCAGATGTTATCTTTCTGAACCGCAAACTATATTCAGAACTCAACATTCCAGGAATGGTCTTAGATGAACGGATTCAAAATTCAGTTTTTTCCTAGTAGTCGTCCAAACATAAAAGACATTGTAAACCACCTATAGAAACCCATCTTTCATTAATTACACTTCTCACCATCTTTCTMAATGGCGTGGGAAAACCGTTTCTTCACCCGCGAGACAATGTGCATTTGCAAGAAAATGGAGAAGTGGATTAGCAAAATAGAAGACACATAATGCAGTCACAAATGTTATTTTTTTCTTGAAGATAAGGAGAAAGTATGGTGCAAACTGTAGAGTATACAGTGATACATAAGCATTTGAAGCAGCTGAAGGTTAGTGGTGGCACACTGGATGAAGGTACGGCAGTACAATATGTGTCGAGTCTACGGTCCGACTTAATCGCAATTGTAGCGATTTTGACTAGATCTGGTGAAGACATGTCTAGCGGTTTGGCAGACACGCAGTTGAGTGGGAAGYTGCTGAATGAGATTGTAGTTCTGACCAAGCTTCTTGATTTGGTRCCTAAATCGGATCAATTGTTCAATTTGTTTGATGCGCAACTTTTTAGAACACTTTTTTCGTTAGGTTGTTACAGCAACATTTCTGTGGAAATTCTGCGAGGTGTTCTCAGAACATGTTTGACATATTTGGCAGGTATTCTTCCTGCCACAAGAAAACAAGGGATGTTTAAGCCTTTGCTATCTACTCTGACAGAACCTGTCTCGGCCAATTCAACTACTTTAAGATGTGACCTGCTATTGGCCAACTTGACTTCTAAGATCACATTCACGGATTCAAGAATGAACTTAAATATTGTTGACTTCATTGCGAAGGTGTTATACAGACTAATGGAAACCATTTCAGGAGACGGGTCATTGGAGTTTCARGAARCATCAGACAACCAAGAATCCTTGATATGTATTTTGCGYTCTCTCTACATCTCAAACTTCTTTGGWGTTTTGGCAGGTATCAAAGAAATTGGAGAAATTGAAGGCATGACTGGCTTAAGAGGGTCGATGGATATGACTCTAACTTGGATCAGCTCAAAATCTGCTCAATCGTTTCAATTTTTTGAAAAATATTGGAYTGAAGTAGCTGCTGCAATTAAGGAAATTGGAAGGGTTGTTTCTGACTCCAAATTGAAAACTGAATTAGATTTATTTTCCGTTTTATCTTTAATTGGTATTCTCAATCAGCCTAAAAGATCATTGAAGAAACTACTGGTGGAATGTAATATGACTTCAACATTGCCAATCATTCATATGTTACCAATAATCAACAAGTATATTTTTGACAATAAGCCGTTAAACAAAATATTTGGTATCTGGAATACGGAATTATTGTATTTAATTCTAACTGTGACCACACGGTGTTGGTTATCAAGTGGTGCACAGTATGAAAATGATGATGATAATGAGAAAGTCCTCGCTATGGTCAAGGTTATTATCGATTGGTTAGCTAAACAATTATGCCAAGAATCTAGTTGCGATATTTCTATTTTATTCGACAAGGTTGAGAATTTGAGTTACAGTGAAATCAAAACATTACAGTTRACTCAAGTTCGTTCTTTAGTTCATCAGAACTGGAAGGAGCAAATAAAGGACTTTGAAAACTTGATACATAAACAGGTGGTTGCATTAATCCATGATCAAAGATTCTTGCAATTGAGCRAAGGCTCCTGGGTTTATGTAAGCAATCCCTTGGAAAGGTCAAATAAACATGATAATAGGCATTATTTCATCACGCTGAATTCCAATACCCAAGACATTGTGTACAAGGAATTTGCCCATGGGCCAAGCAAATCAACCCAAACTCCGACATTGGATAAAGACGGTATTCATATTGAATTCCGGAATGTGTTGGAAATCCTATCGGAAAACATGAACTCCAGCTTTGAAGACACTGGATTGATTAATATTCGTAGTGAACGWATGGATGTTAATCGGATTGATATTGTGATGAAAAACGGTATTTTTTCTTTCTATACACATACCAAGCAATTGAAGGATACTTGGGTTGATGGGTTGCGTATTTTAATTTCAGACAGCAAAAAGGAAMCTAATAATAATGACAAGGCATCCTCTACCACAATGCAACAATCTGTTTCCGAACAATTTTTCTCTTCTAGCGGTGTCAGTGATGATGTTAAGAAGCATGTAAGAATTTTGGAAGAYGTGCGTGTTCGGACCCAAATAATGGATCTTGAAACGGATTCCACAGCACAAAAATTATTGGTTCCTGATCTCTCTTCCTTGAGTTTGAATTTTCATTATGAATAATTTGCTTTCGGCCATTTCACTGGTGGTCTTTCACCCTTTTTCATTTCCTTTTTCTCCGTTATAGTTCTTTAAAAAGTATCTCTATATTTCCTATTTATTTACAGTTGATTATCAAACATCTTTTTATKTTATGCTTTAWACAGCTTAAGACTTAATTTATTTGTTACTTGACCTTCTAATTATACGGAAAACCCAAATCTGGTAGTCCAAATGTCTCGGTTTCATATCAATATTTCATGAACTTCACAGTCTTATTTCTGGGGAAGCTTGCTACTAACCAGTGAAGAATAATAAGTGCGCGAGATGTGGCAAAATTTCACTTAAAATTTTTTTTTTTTTCATAAGCTTCACAAAGATATTGAGATTTCATTGATTCATCTTGCAAAAGAGTTGTATCTGATATCGATCAGTTAAACCATTTGGTGTTATCAGTAGAAGATATTCATAAAATGGGAGGTTCCATCACTAAGAGAAAGAAGAGAGATTTGAAAAATCTGACTAAAACCAACTTCAATGCGGATTTTATTCCAACGTTTTCAGATTCCGAAGATATTCCAGATTTGGAATCGGAAGATGAAGTAATTGAAGAAGAAAAAGAGAAAGAAACCAAGAAAGAGTCGAAAAAAAAGACTGGAAAAAAGAACAGCAAGAAACAAAAGGATGAAGATGAAGAAATAAATGACGAAGAAGATGCTATTTCCAAAGATCTGAATCCTAATTTTGTGTTTTCCACAGAAGATAATGAGGCATCAGCTTTTGAGGGATGGGACTTTGCAGTCTCGGGTGCTAAAGGTGCTCAAGATGGAGACCTGGTCAAAAAAAGTGTTGATCTTGACTCCATTATTAAAAGAAAGGGTGGTTTAAGTGGTAAAGTGAGTATTGAACAAGAACATGAACTCAATGAACACGACCAAGGAGAACAAGATGATGATGATGAGGAGCAAGAGGAAGAGGAGGATGATAATGAAGATAAAAAGGAAGATTCCGATGATGTCGTAGATTTAGATGATGATGAATTGGCCATGGACGGTTTTGGTATGGGTAATGGTGGTGAAAAATCGAATGAAAATGAAGAAGATGAAATGGTGGTCGATGATGACGAAGAGAATGAACAAGATGATGATGTGGAAAATTCACAAAACAGCGACTCCTCTGATGATGATGACGACGATGATGATGAGGATGAAACTGTCAAAGATTCAGAAGAAGCCATAAATAAATATTTCGATCAAGAAGAAGGAGCCAGTGCCAAAAACCAAACTTACAAAACATTCCAAGATTTACAACTGTCTCGTCCAATTCTTAAATCACTAACAGCCTTAAACTATACTAAGCCAACACCTATTCAATCTGCTAGTATTCCTATTGGTCTTTTGGGTAGAGATATTGTTGCTGGTGCCGTCACTGGTTCCGGTAAAACCGCTGCATATATGATCCCAGTCATTGAGAGRTTGCTTTATAAACCAGCTAAAATATCAAAAACCAGAGTTATCGTAYTGGCTCCAACAAGAGAATTGGCTATCCAGGTGGCTGATGTTGGTAAAAARTTGGGGCAATTTGTTGGTTCCTTAACTTTCGGTTTGGCTGTTGGTGGTTTGAATTTGAGACAACAAGAACAAGAGTTGAAAAAACGTCCAGATATTGTCATTGCTACCCCTGGTAGATTGATTGATCATATTAGAAATTCCCCATCCTTTACGGTTGATGACGTCGAAGTCGTCATTATGGATGAAGCAGATAGAATGCTTGAAGAGGGTTTCGAAAAAGAAATGGAAGAAATCATTGAGTTGCTACCAAAGAAAAGACAAACTATGCTTTTCTCCGCTACTATGAATTCTTCGATTCAACAACTGATTGCTTGGTCTTTGCAAAAACCTGTTCGTATAATGATTGATCCTCCAAAAACCGCCGCTAGAGGTTTGGCCCAAGAGTTYATTCGTATCAGAAAGAAGGAAGAACTCAAGCCAGCAGTGTTATATTCGGTTTTGTCTAAAATGAATCAATCGCAAAGAATCATCATTTTTGTGAGTACCAAAATGATGTGTCACAAGTTGAGAATCATTCTTGGTTTGCTTGGTTTAAGAGTTGGTGAATTACATGGTAGTTTGAGTCAAGACCTKAGATTGAAAAGTATCACTGATTTCAAAAAGTTAACAGTGCCTATTTTAATTTGTACTGATTTGGCTGCTAGAGGTTTGGATATTCCAAAAATTGAAATTGTCATCAATTTTGATATGCCAAAAAACCATGATATATATTTGCACAGAGTTGGTAGAACYGCTAGAGCGGGTAGAGAAGGTTTGTCTATCAGTTTAGTCGGTGAAACAAAGAAAGAACGTAATATTGTGAAGGAAGTCATCAAGACGGTTGAAGAAAGTAAAGAAGGTAAAGCTATTGGTCGTCCAGTTGATTGGGATGAAATTAGTCGTATCAATGATATTGTTGAGTCAAAGAAAGACCTAATTGAAGAAATTATCCAAGAAGAAAAACAAGAAAAAGAAATGTTGGCAGCTGAAATGGAACTCAAGCGTGGTGAAAATTTGTTGAAATATGAAGAAGAAATCGCCAGTAGACCAAAAAGAACATGGTTTATGAGTGAAAAAGAAAAGAAGGTTGAGAAGGATAGATTGACTATTATCAGTAAAACGAAGAGAGGTCCTAATAGTAAGAAGAGAAAGAGACAAGAAGCTCTAGCTGAGGCCGGAAGATCATATAAAAAGACAAAGAATGACAGATTRAACACCACTAGACCCACCGCTATAAAAGGCAAAGGTAAAGGAAAGGGTAAAAAGGGTAAATRAAACCATAAAAAACTGATAAAACTGTATAAATACATAAAAATAAAGATAAAGATAAAAAAATCATGGGTTGGTGTGGTTTGGATTGTTAGTCAAACTTTTTCTATGTCTGTGAACTGATATACTAGTGAGAATTGGCTGAAATGTTGACGTTCATCAACTTCAGCAGAGGTGCTGTGTAAAATATTCTCCTTAGCATTGGTATATTCAAATTCACATCATTTAACAATCTTCAAATACCACAACATCCAACTCCACCGCTGTACATTGTTGAGCAATGTTTTCATCGTAAATATTGTAGAAATCTCCTGATAAACACTGGTAAAACGTAGTTTGGGAACCTAATGCTAGTTTACCATTCACAATATTCCAACCTGCTGCATAAATACTACCAGATTGAGGTGGAGGACCATCAAATTGGAATTGTCTGTTGGAAACAATTGCACCGATTCTACCGTGAGAGTCGTATAACACAGAATCTTGCAASGTTACTTTCAASGCTGTACTTGAAGAACATGTTTCTGGTAACGAGGATCTTTTTTGTAATAAATCTCTTTTTTCAACAACTGTTGTAGCTGCAAGAGTTGGCAATGTTGGAGTGGTGATGGTTTCAACAGCTGTTACTGTTGGTGTAACTGTATAAGTAGTTGTAGCATCTTCTGAGCTTGATGATTTTGGTGAACCTGTGTATAGTTTTATAACATAGGAACGAGTTACACTAGTAACAACAACTGTTGTCACATCATCATCTGCGCTAGATGACGAAGACAAAGACGAAGACGTTTGTTGCGGACTGTCAGAATTCAGGGTAACTGTTCTTAAGGTTGTTGCTTGGATTTGACCATCACCAATTTGTGTAACAACATTTATASTAGAGTAAGTAGTAGCAACAGCTTGAATTTGGCCATCTCCAATTTGGGTGATCATTTGGGCATGGCTCAAAGACTCTTGGGTTGTTGATGTTGGCTCAACTGACTTTGTAACAACCAAACCATCAGGTTGCGTAGTCACCGAAGAAAGAACCACTGACGAAACAACAGGGTTGATAGCAATACCAAAAGTTTGCTGGAAATTTAAGGTAGCCGATTCTAGATAGCCATTAGAAGGTGTGAGTGTAGAGTAATTGTCACCATTGGAGTATGACGCAGCAACACAATTTAGCACGGAGGCAATAAAAACAGCCGGAAGTAATTTCATGATTCGAAGGTAGCAACTTTTTGGTTTAGCTTCAAATCAACGATCGATACTAAAAACAAAATATTCCAAAGCAATAACAACACTCTAGCAATYGTGTTCTTCATTCCCAAATTCCAACTMCTACCCTAGAATATCTTTTTCCTTTTATACACATTCCTAAACAAACAAGCCTTCCRAAAAGGTAAACAAAAAACTAATCCCRTGATCCCAACAGATCAGCCTCGTGAAAAAAACGTCAACAATAAGCCCGCGTGGCTGGTTTAACACTCCAGCATGCGATGCGCTTTGTAAAAGGGACGTGCTAAAATTGTGGCGCGGCGTATAATTGGAGGCTCGGCGACATTCAGCATAGAAGCCTGTAAAGTAATTGATGGCTGTTTTCATAGGCTTACACAAACAGAAGTCAACTATAAATACTATTTAGTGACACAGGTTTATATATAAAACTTGGATATATATATAGATATATATATATATRTGCATGTGTAAWGATTCATAAAGATGCAATTATTGCTTGAAAAGTTATGATTGTGATCAGTTGTCATTATGTAGGGCGTATTTTTTAGCAGTTTCAATGACAGTCTTCCAGTTGAYAGTGTAGATGAACCAAATTTCTGTAATTCCAATCATTATCAAACCAGTACCATTTCCAATCCATAATCCTAAAAGATCCATTTTCATATGGAAGCTCAAAAATAATGCCAGCGGAACCGCAATGGCATAATAACCAATCAAACTTAAAGTTCCTCCRATCAGCTGCATTGCTAAAGACCTTAGGATACCACTGGCAACACATGCAATACTGTCAAAAATCACAAACAAGGAAATTAATGGACTCAGTCCAATAAACATTTGAGTAACTTCTTCATCCTCAGTAAATAGCTTTGCAATATTGTGGGCACCAAAATAAATGATACTGGAATTTATCAAGCCAATGAAAATYGACACAAAAAATCCAACATTGATACCTATCTTGGCTGCACTGATATTTTCACCCCCAACAAAGTTGGCAATTCTTGTGGATGATGCAACAGAAATGGCAAAAGGAATCATGTAAAGCAATGAAACAACAGAGGACAATGCTGACTGTGTTGCCAATGCTGACGTACCAAACTTGGAAGCAAATAATGTTAGAATTTCATAAGCTAAMGATTCCGCCAATAACATCACAATACCAGGAATTGCTAATTTAGATAAGTCATACCAATGATCAAAAGCTTCTAAAGTGAATCCCTCCCAACATTCCATGCCTTCAACGTATAATATGTACAATACTAACAAAATCAGCATCAACCAGAAATTAATAACAGATGCAATTGGGGCACCAATGTACCCAAGACCAAATTTCTCAGAATAAACTAGTAACCAATTGAGAAAAACATTCAAAGGGGCTGTAATGAATAGAATGTAGGTCCCAGCATCAAATATTCCTTGAGCTTGAAGAAATCTCTTACCATTTTCAAACAAGATATATGGAGGTCCAGCTAATATCAAGATTCGCAAGAATTGTTGTGTTAGATGGATGACTTTGGAATCTTGTAAGATGAATGATAAAAAAAATCCACTGAACCACCAGAATATAGCAGCCGGAATAAACATAACCAAAGAAAATAGACAGCATCTTTGAGTGTGAATGCCAACATGCTTATACTGACCGGCACCATAAGCTTGGGGACATAATGTATCCAARGCAGTAGCAATTCCTTCAAATATAGCAAAAACAATAGTAGATGTCATTGACGCCATTGAGACGGCCGCTAGTTCTTCCTTTCCTAAATGACCAACGAACACCACGCAAACCAAAGAAAAAATTTGTTCCAAAAAAAAKGTTATGACTAAAGGAATAGAATATCTTGTTTGTTTTATTAGTTCCGATTTCATTGTGGTCACTTCGTTGGCAAAATCTTCTTCTTCTTCCTCTTCTATCATATGTTCTATGCTCAAAATTGAAGAGTGGCGACTTCTTTGTTTTTTGTCTGGAAATAATTTRTCTGCTTGTCTCAGAATATCATCATCAAGATCATTAACACTGTGGCTATTGTTATTGTAAATTGAACCATACCCTCGATCGACATCATCTTCGTCGGCTAACAGACTTCTTCTTTCCCTTTCTTCATCCAACCATTGATGTATGCTTTCAATCTCATCTTCRTTGACATCCAGTGATGAAGGTAATGAACGGAACGTAGAAACTGATTCATTATCGCCTCTAATATCTGCATCAACCACTGAACCCTCATCATCAATATGAGACCCTGAACATAAACTTAAAAACGAACGCTGGTCATAGTCATTATTGTAAACAAAAAGAGGAGATTTGGTGCTGGGTGGCAAAAATGTTAGAGGAATTTTTCTTCTCTTAGAGTTAATGGCCACATTATTAGACGTCAAGAGATTTTTAGATAACTGTCCGAATGTTTTTGAAAAAATACCTGTTGGTCGCCTGCGCTGTACAATTTTATTGGGGGTATGATCAGTCATATCTGTTTATGTATATTGCGTAAGTCTAGATATGTATATATGCATAAATATATGTGTGTAGATGTGTCAAATACCAGTCACCCTGGAAGAAGAAAAAAAACCAAATAAYCACCATCTCAAATATATTTTGTGTGGAAACACCGATCTTTATTTCTCAACATGGACGTGTGGCGGTGTTGCCCTCCGATTTCATTGAAGCAGCGAAAAAAATTGTGTAAACTCCTTATCAGGGGCTCGAACCCTGGACATTTCGGTCGACTTCTGAGAGTTCATAAAAGCCGAACGCTCTACCAACTGAGCTAACAAGGAATTTAATGAAAAAAAT
>BCGC01000009.1:321734-339732 GCA_001599115.1 Pichia sorboxylosa | reverse complement strand
TAAAAAGCGCAAGTGGTTTAGTGGTAAAATTCAACGTTGCCATCGTTGAGCCCCTGGTTCGATTCCGGGCTTGCGCATAATCCGAGATAGTTTAGTGGCTAGAATTTCCGCTTGTCACGCGGGAGACCGGGGTTCAATTCCCCGTCTCGGAGTCTTTTTTTGCTCTGTGCTTGTTCTATTTTTTTAACATTTGAAAATAGATACTTTGGACATTTCTTTACCAAAAAGATCAAAAATTATAAATTACATTATAAACTTATTGTATTAAAGACCAAATTCTGTTTTGTAGTCTTGTAAAAGATCTGGAGTTGATACCTCTTCAATATCTTGTAAAGTCAGTGTTTGCACMAGATATTCAATGTTTTGCTCTTGTATAACGGCTAGTAAAGATTGTGATATTTTTGAGCAATCTTCTCTACGTAAAAATCGATGCAGTAGAATTTTGGCGTTAATTTGAGCTGAAGAGTTGTTTAGTATATTTGGATTCAATATTTGGGAACAGATGCCGACGATATATTGTTCTGTAAAACCTGTTGGATATTTGGTTGCTGATTGATCATTCATGYCTATAATTTCGTTATTGTCAGAAGGCAATGCAACAAAAGAGATGAATTGGATGAATTGATGCAAAGTTATACTGATACCAGTTTTGATYTTGGAGTATATTTCATCGATTTCCAAGGAAAAAGTATCCAACGACTTAGATGATAGATATTTCGATTTTAAGCTGCTAACATCAAAATCAGAGCTCAACATATTCTTTCTCTCCATATATTCCTTCAACTCGTTCTGAATCTTGGTTAGTGCCATGGGCAGGTAGTATTCTGTCGRAAAGTTTCTTGYAGAATCACACATACTTGATAATTTCCCAATATTCAGATGAAGTTGTTTTTTCTTCAACGGTAGATTTTCAGTTTCCTGAACAAATTTGACTAGCTCTTTGGAAGCACAATCATATTTTCCCACTTTAATATCATACATCCAAGAGATTTCATAGTATTTTATATCTGAATGAAGAAACTTTGATAAGTGTTCCGAATGTTTATCGTAAAAATTGAGCATATAGTTGATATGGGGCTTAGACTTACAATAATATTCAAACAAGGCATGTGCAAACTCATAACCATATGCATCAAAGTTACTATCGATTTCCAGCTCAGTGTCAGTAGATAAATTGGTAAACTCTATTTCTGTAATCTGCTGRTTTTCGAATAAGTTCAAAATGACTTCTCTCTTACTGTCTACCAAAACGGCCATCGAAGAGAAATCTTTATATTTGTGGACTAGAGGCAATATTTGGTCTTGCTTATTGAAAAGAATAAACACATGAATCCATTTAGGTTTCTCTGAGGTTGTTAAATGTTTTAGTTGCTTCAACATGTTTCCATTTTCAAGATTGTCATCATTTATTATTCCATTCAATTGGTGATATAAAAAGTAAGAAAAGCCCAGCAAGATATTTTCATACTTGACAGAGTTTTCGGGAATTTCAGACTTCAAATTGTAAATCATTCTATTTAGCTTGTTGATGTTCTGCAAAAATTTCAGTTCATCATTGAAAATAGTAGAAACAGAATTGATATTAAGATATGAATCCATATCTTTATATGCTTGTTCTACACCTTCAATTAAAATTTTTCTGAAACATTGGGATAAACCTATTATATTTTTTTCATTTCCAATTTGCAAGGAATGGTCTAGATATTTGGAAGAAACTTTCAAAACTTTAGTTACCTTATTGATGAACAGATCATCAAATGATTCTATATCTGTCATATCTTGTAAAACTTTTTCAACAGAATCTTGACTGTTATTCTTAACAATCGATTCATAGAATTCCAAGGAATAGGTCACATGGGTAAAATTGTCAAGTATTTTCTGCTTCAAATCAGAATCATTTTTCAAGTCATAGTTGATGGAAATAAAACTTAGTAGTTTATGCATTAATTTAACACGTTTAGAGAGAATAGAAGACAGCAACRAAAGGTTCCAATCTTCAGGTTTATAATTCAAGATTTCATTTGAAATTTCAAGCAGGATATTTCTAACCTCAGATTCTTGAATTGGAACTAATATATTTTGTAACTCAAAATTGAAATTTGTTCCATTTTCGGAGAAGTGTAAATATTGCAATATGTGATCTTTAATCAGTTCATGGGTATTGTCATTGTTAGGTCCACCTTTATATTTAAGAATCAAAATACCATCATTTGAAGATATACGTAAGGTATTTTTGTCATTGTCAAATCTGGAAGTGCAGGAATATATATAGCTGTTTGCACTGAAGGTAACAGTGTCCATCCAAGGACTTGGAATATTTTGCAAGTTTGGATCGAAAATGATGATCTTTTCTGTAGTTGTGAGAATCCACACATTCGAGTTTTCTGTACAATGTAATGATATTGGATCTAAATTTTCACTGTTAACACTGATTGGAATGTTCTTTTGATGCATCAACTCGAGCTGAGTTTTTGTTTTGAATTCTATGAACTTAATATTCAATTCATCTCTTGTTTTGTCATACGTCAAAAATGTACCAATATTTTTGTTGGAATCATATTGAAAATCTAGCCATTTCAAATTTTTCGTGTCTAGATAGTTTTCCAGTTGATATTTTGCTTCGACAGTAAATGTCGACGTAGCCTTGAGATGATTGATGATTAAAAAGGTCCCTGATGTGTCTAGAGCAAACAAAAATTCCGAAACTGGTGATTCATCTGTGCTTTTGATTGACACTATATGATTTGTATTTTGAAACTCATTGAAATAGTATGACTTAGAATAAACATAGCCAAGTAGTGTTTTTTTCCCGTAAACATCATGCACTTTGAGAGAAATCGAGCCGTACTGATCTTTGCAAGTCACATACAGAATTCTATTGTACGATGTTGAAATCAAAATACCTTCTTTCAAGCGGTAAATTTTAGTCAGGAATTCGGAACTCATGAGTGAAATATCAGTTTCCAAACAGTTTTGTAATGTATTCAACGAAGGATACAGTTTGATTGACTCGAAAAACTTGACATTCCCTGAAATTGAGTCCACTACAATCAAATCTGCATTTTTGGAATTCTTTTTATCCAGCACAACCGTACAAAGAGGAGCTGCTTTGTATTCGTTTGGCGTATATGTATACTCAAAGGCAAAGGGGTGATTATAGGATACTGTGTAATCATACACCAGCACTCTAAAATTGGTGATCAAAACACAAATCGATTCGGAAACTGCTTCCAAAGATATTTCCATTTCTCCATTTTGAAGAACTGGTTTCTTCAATGTTACGTTCTTGGATATCGAATAATGTTTCGAGTCCAAAACTACTCTGTTACATCCTTCCTTCTTATTTACCAATTCAATGTTGGTTTCTCCATCTCCTTTTCTCTCTCCAAACCGACTTGCTTTGAATGTCAACCTTTCCATCTTGACCCCAATCGATCAAGGTTATGTGAAAGCTGTGCAAACCTCTCCTCCCAAACAACTCATCAACAACACAAAGCTGTATTCGCCCTTATATGTTTGTAAAGGCGAAATTTGTATAGTGGAATGGAGGGATTTCGTGTCGTGTCGCGACACCCGGGGCCGGGTAATGAAAATAAATTGCAGAGGAAAAATTTATTTTTCAGACTACAGCTTTGTTAGATGGAAAATTTGTTGCAGAAATAGATTGTACGTTTTTCAAGAAATCCTTGTTGGCACCAATACCATACAATATGATTAGATCCAGTAAACCAAAGAACGCTCGTTCCAAAAGAGCAGTTGAAAAAAAAGATTCCAAGATTGTGGAAAATATCAAAACGGCGTTATTTGTTCCGGGAAAAAATGCCAACCAAGCGTTACATGATATCACAGTTGATCTGAGTGCATTGAAGAAGCCATTCATTAAACGGTTCAGCAAAAAAAACGACATAGTGCCTTTTGAAGATGCCACCAGTATCGAATTCTTGAGTGAGAAAAATGATGCTTCCATAGTGGTTTTATCTTCAAACAATAAAAAGAGACCAAACAATCTAACGTTCATCAGAACCTTTGATTTCAAAATCTACGATATGATTGAATTACAAGTATTGAGTGATTATAAGCTTTTCCAAGACTTCAAAAAAAGTACTTTCCAATTGGGATTGAAACCTCTGTTCACTTTCCAAGGTCATATTTTTGATACAAACCCAGTTTTCATGCAAATCAAATCTCTTTTCATTGACATGTTCCATGGTGAACATTCTGCTTTGCATGATGTTGGAGGACTCCAATATGTSATTTCCATATCTGCTATTGAAGAAGATGACAATGATGCCACCGTTTCCAAATTACCTCTGGTCCATTTCAGAGTGTATAAATTAATCACTTCAAAGGCAGATGAACCAAAATTGGCTAGAATCGAACTAGARGAAACCGGTCCAAGATTGAATTTCAAAATCGGTAGAGTAGAACAYGCAGATGTYGAAGCCGAAAAAGAAGCATTCAAAGTTCCAAGACAATTGCAACCTAAAGAAAGAAAGAATATCCAAACTGACTCTCTTGGTGATCAAGTGGCTAAGATTCACGTCGGTACTCAAGATTTGAGTAAACTACAAACCAGAAAGATGAAGGGTTTGAAGAGCAAATATGACCARGTGAATTCGGATGATGATGACCAAGAAGAAGAAGAAGAAGAAGAGTTTGTTGACGCTATCAGTGGAGATGAAGATGAAGGTGAAGATGAAGAAATAGAACAACCTTCAAAAAGAAGAAGATTATAATTTAATACCGATTATATTAATCAAGTATGTAATATAGTATATATCAATAATTGAAAATAAAAAAGGAAATATGGAATTAGGCATGCATGCACTCTCACATACAAATGTCGTGTGTACACAAACACACACATGTGCATACATTTAGTTGGATTCTCTATCTTTATTAATGGAAATTGTTTTCATAAATAGAATTAGAAGATGCAGAATTTGTTTGCTCAAAATTGGACGATTTATTTGATCCTTGGTAAAAACAATATTTATCGATAAAACTTCTATAAGTGTCTTTATCAATAGTTAAATCGGAGTCATTTTCTTTGGGTAAAATTYGAGTACTTTCTCCAGTATTATTAATCTTGTAATTTTGAGSAAACGTCAAATTATTTTCTTTTGTCAAGGTTTTATCATTGTTTTTCAATGCAAACAAAATATTTTGATTTTTAAATTTGGTGTTATCTCCAATTTTGGTACTTTCATTTAGCGATTGTATGATTTTTGGACCCGAAAAGTTATCCTTTAAACCTAAACGATTGAAATCAATTGAAAGTGGATCAATCGAATCTTCATCATTTATCTCATGTTCATCTAAAGTTCTCGGAGAATTACTCGTAACAGACTTTAAACTGATGTTTGAATACTTGGGATAGAAGTCAGGTGAAAAAATCGGAGAGTTTGGAGCAATTTTCATGTTTAGAGTCGGTAATGATTGCGATCCTTGATCCGTGCCCTTAGACTTATCAATATGATCGATGCCTTTGAGATTAAAATTTCGCAATTCGGGTGTTTGGTTTATCAAATCTTCAACCTTTGATTGTTTTTCCATGGATTTCTTTGATACATTATATATCCTCTCATCATACTTGAAATTCAAATGGTAGTTCTTTTTATTATTATTGTCCCAGAATTCCTGATTTGAAGAATTATACTGAATACAGAATTCAATATTAGTGATGACACAGGTATTATTGGTATTATTAGTTGTGGTATTATTTTTTCTGGTATTTGGGATGCAACTTTCTGAATTATATGTAGGATTTGATTTGAAGGAATTTGACAGCAATGAGGGTACATGAAGCTGGAAAACAAATCTATCATAATTAGCAAATTTAAGAGTGTTGGGTATATCGGAAGTGTAAGTGGAATCAACATCAATAACAGTTTTCCAAGAATCATAAGTGTACTTAACCTTGACTACTTTTTGAAAAGATAAGTTTTTGACTGCAATTTGGCCAAGAATGAGAGTTTTATCCAAATTCAGAAAACAAGTTTCAAGAAACACAGGCACTTCCAGATCAATTTTATCTCTATGAGAAATCTGCTTAAAGTCCGAGACATCTAGGGTCCAGAACTTCATTGCCTGTTTGAAAGCGTCCAAATTTTCATTTGATTTCGAAGCCTGGTATCTTTCGACAGTTTGTTTCAATTTTCTAATTGGCGATAGACTATTATTACGTTTGCTTTTTCGTAAAGATTTACTTAAATCTAAACCAAACGATTTGCTTTTATTTGTTCCATCGTCTGCAATATTGCCAGTGATACTTTTGTCATGGAACTTTATTTCATTTTGATTATCGTCGCTTTCCTCCTCTTTATCACTATTACAGGGAGAGTTGCCAGCGCTGATGAATGTTGGTTTGTCAGTTTCATTAAAATACTTGACATCAATGTCCGTACCAAAATGGACGGATTTGAAAGTGGGAGTCGATGGTAACGATCTATATTGATTCAATTTGAGAGAAGATTTGATGAGCTCGCCGGATTTTCGCCGAAGTATGGGATACGAGTCTTGTTGAGTGGAGTTCAAGGGCGAGCTTGGAGTACACTCCATTTTGGCATCTCCTGTATTCGCCAGAGAGCACAAATCTTCAAAGGAACGGGAATTCATCAGCGTGTTCTGCCGAATGAGCTCCGTTTCGTCCACCCCTGTGGTCATGGACTGTGACCTAGCAGGTTTATTCATAAACATCATCGATAGCGTGTTGATTGACTCATTGTTTTGCGAATCACTCCCTCTTCTTGGCGACGGCACGTACGGCATTTGCTAATTGGCTTGCAATCCTTCAGAAACAAACTAGGCGGCGGCGGGAKATATCCAACACCAACCAATTTAAACCAATCGAAATAGAACCAAAGCCAAGCCGGTCCAAATCAATTCCAACCTGCAGAACAACTTCTCCAACACACCTAGCTACCACCAATGATGCAGTTTGAGTCCCGCTCTGTAATCCGCCTTTCGAAMCCCAACTCAACCACTTCAATAAGAAAAAACACACTCTTACTCCGATAAAATAACATGCAYGCAGACAATGGAAAGCCTCACCTGATTGTAGAATGAGATGAGCCGTGCTTGGCGCCACGGGCAGAGACAGTGCCTGCGCCACACACATCACTGTGGTCCAAAATGTGGCAAATGAAACAATCCGCCTTTTATGATCTGGTTCTTCAAAATTTGCARAGCTTGAAATTTTGGATAAAAAGTGCAGTTTTTGAGACGTGTGAGATTTTAGCGAAAGGTGCAAAGCGTCTTGAAACTATTGTGGCATGAAAGTTGGACCACCGGTTTTGAATGGAGAATGGACAGTTGAAATGTAGTGTTGGTAGTGGAGGTTTTGTTGTAGGAAAAGAAAAGGTTCTAGTTTGTTTGAATCGTTGATTGTAACCTGTTGGGTTGGGGTTTCTGAATTCTATGCATTTACTGCTTCTTTACAGGTGTGATTGCATGGCTTCCCAAACTTGTGGCGTTTTGTGGTTTTGTGGTTTTGTGGCGTTTGGTGAAGTTGAGTTGGCCGCTGGTTTGCTGATATTTTATCATATTTCAACTGACTTGGAATGGATAAACACATATAAATATAGCCACGCGTGAATAAATGGAGAAACCGGTCATAACTCATCGGTATTTGCTGTGGAATGTCTGGGTAGCGTCGACATTGTTGAAGGTGTTGCTTTTCCCGACATATCATTCGACGGATTTTGATGTGCATCGCAATTGGCTATCAATAACCACGTTGTTACCTTTGAAAGAGTGGTACATTGAGAATACAAATCAATGGACGCTGGATTACCCTCCCTTTTTTGCATATTTTGAATGGGTTCTTTCGAGATTTGTGCCCCAGATTGTCAAGGAAGATGGATGCATTGAATTGACTAGCAAAGGAACGTATGGATTTAAAACGGTCATATTTCAAAGATCTACAGTGATTGTATCGGAAATTGTATTGTTTGTTGCTTTGCAATGGTTTATCGACACATCCAAATCCATTAAAGAGAAAAAGAGAAATTTTGTCATTGCTACTTCAATTGTTTTGTCACCAGGTTTATTCATCATTGATCATATCCACTTCCAATATAATGGATTTCTATTTGGAATATTGATTCTCTCAATAGTTAATGCAAAATTAGGAAACCACTTGGCATGTGGCTTTTGGTTTGCTGTGCTATTATGTTTTAAACACATATTTCTCTACATTGCACCTGCTTATTTCATATTCCTACTATCAGCCTATTGTCTAAATCCGGTGCCTTCAAATCTGAAATTAAACAGTTTTTCAAATATTTGCAAAATATGTTTTCAGATAGTCAACTGGAAAAATCTAATCAAATTGGGTTCTGTTGTTATTGGAGTTTTCTTTGTTGCGTTTGCACCGTTTGTTTATTATGGAGTTTTACCCCAACTGATCTCCAGGATGTTCCCCTTTTCAAGAGGCTTGACACATGCCTATTGGGCTCCTAATATTTGGGCTCTATATTCCTTGGTTGATAGAGGCCTGATACAAATATCGAAACAGTTTCCCTTTATTTGTGATGCGTTCAATAAAAGTCCTCAAAATGCGATTAATGATTCTTTGACAAGAGGTATTGTAGGAGATGTCAAATTCTCGTTTCTTCCACAGGTGGAACCAAATCATACATTTTTGTTAACATTGTTCTACCAAGTAATGTCCTTGGTCCCATTGTTTTTCCAACCAACATATGAGAGATTCATTGGATCCATGACTTTGTGTGCGTTTTCATCCTTTTTATTTGGTTGGCACGTTCATGAAAAGGCCATTATGCTGATCATCATCCCCTTCAGTTTTGTTGTGTGTCAAGATCGTCGATTGCTACCTATATTTCAGCTATTGACTTCTTCAGGGTATGTTTCATTATTTCCATTGCTGTATGGGTCAGCTGAGTGGATGTTCAAGAGTTTGATAACTTTTGTGTGGTTTATTGTATTTCAAACGAGTTTTAGTGAAGTGGTCCATTTTTCAAGAACTATCAATGCACGCGTCGTTGTGCTTGATAGACTGAATTTGATTTACATGCTATGTTTAGCACCTATGTGTTGTGTGATTCAGATACTTGATATCCAAAGCAGAAATTTTGAAATCCTGAGAAAACTAGAGTTCTTTCGGTTGATGATATACAGTGTTTATTGCTCGATTGGTGTTATTTCTTCCTGGTCTTCAATGTCCTGGTTATATTTTCTTGACGATACAATTTGGACAGGGAAGCAGGATGAAGAACGATAAAAATGATGATGCGAATTATTCATTGGGAATCTAGTTGTTTGCTCACTTTCCGCTAAATTCGAGCTCTTTTTTCAGTATTTAGTATATTTTTGTAAAATAGAACACATGTGTAATAAGTAGAAACATTGACAGCATCAGACGGTGTTGTGCTACATGCCTGCAACGCCGGCCAAGGATTCACGCTGTGACTTGTAAATGCTGCGCCACAAAATATGTGGCGCGTCCATTTTCACTCATGGAATGGATAACACACCGCATGCAATTGTGGTTTATTGGAATAAGTCCAATTGAAAACCGTGACACAAAGACGCTTTTATCAAATAAGCAAGAAAATCATGTCAAGAGCATCTCAAATTACATTAGTACTAAGTACTGCCTTTTCTATTGCCACAATTTCGGYAGTTTATTATATGGCTGAATTTGAAAAAGACGTATGTTGAGAAAAAGAGTTGTTTGAACATTATTTACCACAAAATATAACTAGAATACTAACATTAGGTTGCCAAACACTTGGTGTCGTTTTATGAAGCAATTGCAAGAAGGTCCTATCAAGGACAGAGAGAGAATACAGAAAAGAACTTTGAATTCCAARCAACAGGCTAACCAGAACGAATATGATGAACAAAAAAGACTGTTTGCAGAATTGGAAAAAAGTCAACCTTTATCTGGTGAGATTGTTCACGGTATTGATACCAGCAAGAAATGAAAGTGCCAGTTTTATACCCCATGCCTCTAATTTTCTAGCCATGAACGTCAYTGAAATCGTGTATATAGCTCTTTGAATATATTTTTACAAACCCGTATATTTRATAACAACAGGCTCTTTGAAGAGATATTCAATCATACCACTCATCAGTAGAGGTTTAACAGGAGAAAACATGGTTCTSRKATAAACTTCGAAACGTTTAGAGTGGGGGTTTCCAATGTCAAGCATTAATACCGTACTAGTACGAATATCCATACAATTTTCACGTTACGACACACACCAATATCCATTTGCCATTTATTTTTTCCTTGAAATCCCCAGTGTGTCATGAAAATTCTAGAAATATAAATATATGCATGCAATTTACAAGAAAATAGAATGTTTTCACTACTGGCTATCAATAATCAAGCAATATTAATCTCAGAAGAACAACACCATTAGAAGTTCCAGTAGGACAGTAATAACAATGAATTTGCCCAAAAAACTAAAATTGTCTCAACACACAAAACCCGGATTGCAGCTTCAACTCATCACCTTCCAAAATCTTGACAAATCTGGCAAGTATTGAAATTACACTGCAAATGATATCGAATGCTATCTGTCAATGCTATCCAAAACTATATGTTTCAATGTCTCAGCCACAAAAATAGAAAACCAGGAACGTATTCATCATGTGGCGAAGCAAGTTGGAAGCTGAAAGCACGTGACTTACATTGGAATTCGGATCTATAGATTGGGTGTARTCATCGGCAGTTGAAATATCCCCTCTGGCCCTTGATTTGCAGGATCGCCATATATATATCTATCTATCTGTCTATCTGTCTATCTATCTATCTATCTACATGTGACTCTCACTAATGAATACGTCAGTTCGGATAATTTGATGGTAAGAGTGTCCACCAAGTGTTGTCCTTTTGTGCTTCCGTGGCTTCACTGTAATGCCATTTCGAGATAATCCGATTTTGGGTACTCCGGTTCCGCAGCGGAAATGTATTTCCGGCGCATCGCTGATTGATAAAGTACATGACATTCACTGTCAAGTTATTATAAAAACCCTTGGACTTGTTATCGCCAACGGCGCAATTCCCTGATGTTGARACAATTTGCACGTACAATGAGCAGCAAAGTGACCCCTGTCATGTGTGCCAACGCACCACCAGCAGCAGCCAGCTATTCACACGCCATCAAGGCCAACGGCTTCATCTATGTCAGTGGCCAGATTCCATACACTGCAGACGGAAAGCCTGTTGAAGGAGACATCCAAGCCAAGGCCGACCAGGTCATCAAAAATGCTTTGGCAATTGTGGAATCGTCCAACTCCAAGTTGGAAAACATTGTCAAGGTTAACATTTTCTTGAAGGATATGGCCAACTTCGGCAAATTCAACGAAGTTTACTCCAAATA
This sequence comes from Pichia sorboxylosa, assembly GCA_001599115.1. Lineage (NCBI taxonomy): Eukaryota > Fungi > Ascomycota > Pichiomycetes > Pichiales > Pichiaceae > Pichia > Pichia sorboxylosa. The sequence continues at coordinate 328,378 of BCGC01000009.1, read as the reverse complement.
TTTCAATGCCCACAAACCTGCCAGATCCTGTGTTGCTGTGGCCGATTTACCATTGGGAGTTGATGTTGAAATGGAGGTCGTTGCTGTTGAAAACTAATYCCGGAATCTAGATGGAAACTCCGTCTCAATTCTCTCCACAGTTATACATGTGCATGTACCTGTATATATATATATATATAAATTTCTATAGTTATACATTAGAATACACCGTGTGATTGTGTGGTTGCATGATTGTTATTTCCATTAATGCATTCCTTACATTACAGGTATTGTATAATGGATTAATGTGACCATTCAGCTATAACTATAACTATGACTATGGCCTATTAATCTATAGTCATTTCATTTCCACATCACGTGCACACACCGAGGGTTGCAACATCACACCCGCGCACCATTAACATTCGAATATTCTCAGAGCTGGAAGACTGGAAATTCGCTACCACTTTTTTTTGCACATCCTCACAATAGCTTGGAAAAATTAGTGTTGGAAATTAGAGACTGGGTTTTCAAATTTTTGAAAAAACAAGGAAACTTATACACAACCAGAATGGCTCAAAGAGTTACTTTCAGAAGAAGAAATCCATGTATGTATAGATAGGAATTGGACGAAACGGATGGAATGGAAGAAAGATTGACAGTAGTTGTTGGGAAATCGATTTTGAAGAGTGTATTGAAAAAAAATAACCAATAAAYYTCCAAGTGGCAACCAGGGTTAATGAGAACGTTTTGAAAGATATGATCTAAAACTGTAGTGAATTATGTGGATGTGTTTTYMTCGGGATAAGATACGGAAAGGGAGAAAYTRGTTTTCCTCTTGAATATGAACAAGCAATATTACATGTTTGACGACTTGACTACTMTGATTCACAATCACACGAATCRTTACAGGAAATGAACAAGATGATCCATTATGAACCTGGGAAATGGAGTGAAATGAACAACCGGAAAAGAYCATTATTTYTAACCTCAGAATCAAGTGCAAGAAAAATTCCCACAGAACCATTTTTATGGTGGCTGCCGTCATTTTTCATTATATTCAATCTCGTCTTTCTAGCATTAATCAAGCGAATGAATACTAACATTTCAACCACGACGAACTTTTTTTCAATGYAGACAACACCAAGTCCAACCAAATCAGAGTTGTTAAGACTCCAGGTGGAAAATTAGTTGCTCACCACTTAAAGAAGAAGGGTACCAAGCCAAAGTGTGGTGACTGTGGTATTGCTTTACCAGGTATTCCAGCTTTGAGACCAATTGAATACTCCAGACTCAAGAAGTCCCAAAAGACCGTCAACAGAGCTTACGGAGGAGACAAGTGTGCCAACTGTGTCAAGGAAAGAATCATCAGAGCTTTCCTTGTTGAAGAACAAAACCTTGTCAAGAAAGTTTTAGATGAAGCTAAATAAACAGAATGTGTATAAACACCATTTAATATAATCATTTAAATAGTTTTATAATATACTCAGAACAAGTTTGGAAGAATCGCCTATGGGTCCGGTTGAATACAAGATTGTGGAAAAAGATGCATGGGTGTGTGCTTGTGTGTGTGTGTGTGTGTGTGCACATGCCGTGTGTGCGTGTGTGCATCCCTGAAAGCAAAGGATTGTCAAACAACTCGTTACAATGTTGTCATTTATTACGGGATACATCTCATCGAATATTACAGCCAGTTTGTTGCTATGCTGCCAGTGCAGTTTCGACTAGAATTGATTTCAGTCACGTGCATGAAAACAAATATATATTGAACCGCCACATTTTTCAAACCTTGTTTGGAAAATCAAAATGGGTGGCGTATTCTTGGGCCAGAAACTCTCTCCTGGTCGCCTTCACCCATTGCCCAGCGCCCAGGGCGCCCACGACCCGCCGCCCGCCGCCCGCCGCCCTGCCATTTCCCACAACGCGAAACCCACAAGAACGCTCGCTGCCTTTGCTATCTAATCTAAACTTTCAAACGCTGTATATTGCTAGTTTACCCACGTTGTGAGGWCCTATTGTACACACACCACACGCCATCCCATACACTGCACCAGCGTCCGCARACTGCTTCGTCGTTGCTACACTTGCATACCTCAATAATTGCATACATCTCCTACCTGGGCCCGCTACATATACCCAGCATATTCTCCCGACTGCACACACTTGATTATGAACTCGCCGTCTGCACATCCGCCTACGGCGCTGAACTTTGCCAGTAGTTCGCTCCCGAAACACTCATCTTCGTTGCCGCAACACGGCTCGATTCCCCGGCCGGACTCCCGCGCCGAGATTTACTGCCCCCCACAGGGCCTGCCCCAGGGATACAGCCAGGGCCAGGGCCAGGGCCAAGGCTTTAGTCACGGCCAGGGCCATCCTGAAGGTACGGCGTATGGATCGCCCGCAGCTCAGGGTCCGGGCGTGTCCRATCCCAGCGCCATTGACATTGTTGCCATTCCTCCCCACGAACTTCTGGAGATGCTGGCTGCGCTCCTGCAGAAAATATTGGCGGCCAACGACCAGCTGGCAGCGGCCGGGGCCGGGGCTGGGGCTGGAGCCGGGGCTGAAGCGGGGGCAAGACCTGTTCCTGCAGCCGCACCGGCGCTAGCGCCTGGGCACGCGCCCTACGCGGATGGATTTTCCATGGGCACTGGAACGTCTKCGCAGGAAAATGCGCCCGGCGGCCAGGGCAGTCAGGGCGCCCCAGGATCACTGGGCATGATGAGTACTGGGGCRCCGTTTGATGTGTTTCGGGGACGTAATATTCCTGCAATTTCTTTGCATGCATATCTTTCACGTATTTTGAAATACTGTCCSGTTTCAAATGATGTTTTCCTCACCTTGTTGGTGTATTTTGATCGAGTGGCTTTTGTGATGGACTCCTACAACATCCATCGACTCATCATYTCCGGAGTCACGGTGGCGTCCAAGTTTGCCAGCGATGTGTTCTACAAAAATTCCCGATATGCCAAGGTTGGCGGATTGCCTTTGGATGAATTGAATCATTTGGAGCTGCAATTCCTATTGCTGCTGGATTTCCGGCTTCTGGTTTCCAAGGAGGAGCTTGAAAAATACGCACTTTTATTGATGCGGTTTTGGGAAAGAAATAACCCCAGAACATCAGTTGCAGGACCAACTTGAAGTTTAGCCGTTATATGGATAATCTCTTTTTTTGCCCAGCACAACTTTCCCAAGTAGCAGGTGTTTGGGCTCAAATCGGTGGTAACTAAATCCTTGATCTTTCCAGCACGTAAAGATTTCCAAAAACCCACCGTCTTTGGCTTGTTTATGACACGGCACAGCACCGCATAGCACAACACCGCATAGCACGGCACAACACCGCAGCGCACTTCTCGCATCGCTCTGGTATCGTTGCACAAAATGTCCAACAAAGACTCAATACGTACACCACACTCAAACCACACCCACCTAATTCAGATGCAATTCAATGGTGAGTCCATGATTTTCTGTAAAATATGCTGGGTGCTGTTGGCATATAGCAAAACGCATGTTATTCATCTGCTGAATTTGCTACCTCTGACAGCGCCACATTAATTTGTGCGCACGGCGTGGCGCAGCGTGGACAAGTGTGCATGTATTTTTTTCGCTGTATGCATTGTGTGTATATATAGATATATAGATCTTTACTAAATGAATTTTCCAACCCTCCATTTCATAGAAATCCGCCACCGTGACTCGGAAACAACGCTGTRTCTGAGCTAACATGGAACTYGGGTCGGACGATGAGGCGGTTTCGGAGTATAGTTTTGATTTGGACATCGAGTTGAATGTCTTTGATCCTCACAAATATCATGTGGGCCTTTTTAAAGCACTGCAAATCAATGATAAACCAGACACAATAAGTGAACAGGGTGATGATGGAGACCGCTCTGGAGACCGCTCTGGAGACCGCTCTGGAGACCGCTCTGGAGACGATTCGGGAGAAATGGCTGGTGAAAAAGGTGGTGTACACGATGGCGCCAATCGTGATTATTTGAGCCAGATCCACAGCTTGGCAAACAACATGTACAACAGTAAAAGTCGAAATCACAATAAAAACAGTGAAACCTTGTTTCTGACTCTCTGTACGTTGTGTGACCCATTCACACAACCTTCTTCAACAGGGAAAAATAACGAGCAAATTCTTTCTGCAGACCTGGTATCGGATCTCATAATAGCGTTGATGTTGCCGCTCTATTCTTCTCCGTTCTGTCTTTCCCATAAGTTATCCCAAATCATCATGAAAATCACTGCGTTTTTGAACACGGAAAATTTYCACCATCCAATTGATCAATACACCTGGATACCCCATACCGCTCTTTCCCATATCATAAATATCACGTCGGACTACCATCATTTAAGCCTGGTCTACACCATCTTGACAGTCTCAATTTTGATAATCTCAAAATTGACACCCAATATCTTTCTGTCTTTCTTCTTACAGCTATGGAAACTGCATTCGAAAATCCTGCTGACCGGAATCCAAATCGACAGAGAGGATGAACAGAATGGATATCCAGGGTATCCAGAAGTGATTCGATATCTGATTAAATTATCATCCGCAACAAGGTCGATGTTATCCATAACTATCAACAATGAAAAAACTCCTTCAACCGTTCATGACTTGAAACACGAGTCTCTCTTGAATTTCATGAGACCGTGGGGCAGGAAATCTAAGTCTGGCTGCATCACAAAAGACATGAGATCTTTAGTGACGTGCCTACTGGATCTGGAAATGGATTTGGATGATGTGACTGATTTGCTAGAAGACCTATTGCCAATTGACACATTTGATGATGAAGTCAGATACATGTTTGAAATGGAGTTGGATGAATATGAAAATGAAAGTCAAGCTGAGAGTCAAGGTCAATATCCGGGCCACGATATGAATGGTAATACCAATCTCATGCTGCCGAATCAAACAGAATATGATCTTGGTGGTGATAGTAATGCCAATGCAATTGAGTACACAAACCTTGGAGATCTCCATCCGGATTGTAAATGTGTTTTTGAGGATTTTGATGATGAATACGAAGATTACTACGAGGAAGATGAGGAAGATGAAAGATCAGACCTTTATACATTGATTCCGTTATCGGATTCTTTYATCGATCTTCTGAAACAATCAACAACTTCCTCAGACATTTTCTATACACCAATAGCTAATCTCCTCCACCAACTGACAAAATTATCAAGTTCTTGTCTATCGGCAAAAATATCCAAAAAGATCATAAACTCGGTTGCATGGGTTGTTCAGTATGAACACGAAACTCAACAAATGACCAATCCGCARGATTCCGACCTAACAATAAACTCGGGATCTGTGTGGCTCCATATTCAATCCATTTTTGACCAAATAATAGAAAAAAATCCGGTCTGCATGCTCTCCATTCTTGATGAACTATTCATGTCTCCAAACTTACGACTGGATTTGATAAGTTTTTTGAAAAGACAAAATATAAATTCCTGTAAAAACAATGCGTTGATTTCATCCTACATTTCTGATTTGCTATACGACAAAAGAAAACCAAGCAGCAGAATGAATAATTTGTGTCTATCACCAACAGAAAAATCGATTTTATCCTTCAAAACAAAAATACCCAAGTTGCTATCAACTCTAACAAATTTTACTTCGGTTCATAAACTGACAATAATTTTGCATTTGGCATATCAATATAACGATCCAAATCAAAGACAAACGTGCCATTCTTTTATGATTGATATAAATAACAAATCAAAAGTATTCACCAATAATAAATCTGTCATTCAAGATTGTGATTTGGTAATGGGATTACTTTGTAGAGTAATGGAAACTAATGATGTGGAGTCGGTTGTGGTGGTATTGAAAACGATTGGTTTGATTGATGACAAATATTTGAACATAGATGTGGATTTAGATGATGTCAAAAAAGTTGTTGAGGTGGTATTAAATGAATCATAATACCTTCCGTCAAGTGTCTCTTATATAACCAATATAAATATTCATACTATATTTCAAAAGTTGAAGGATGATACTTTTATGAGTATTTTATTTTCCTGTTTTCAGTGTTTGGRGACATTTCAAAAAGAAWGATTTCAGAGAAGTGGATTAATCTCTTCGAGAGGAGATTAGTATTGAGTCTTTTCTGAATTTTTTTTTTTTTTTTTTGACTCTTAGGCGTTGGTTGTCAGGTTAAACTTATATATAGTTTAGCTAAATGAAAGTAGATGGAAAAAATCAGTTAGAGTTGGTCAAACGTCGCAGGATCTTGTCATCAAATCACAAAAACGAATGCAGAAAAATGTATAAATTGCAACATATTCTTTCAAAGTTACATATCATATGTATTTATCTAGAAGTATTTAATAAAATTCAAATTAAAGGTATTTAATCAATCAGAAACTATTGATCATTCATAAGCTATTTAAAAAAGCATAGCACATGCCACAAAAATAAAGGAGGTGAATCCAACAGAAACCTTGTTGGCACTACCTTCATAGATAGAAACAGTTGGTTGAGAAGATGGTTCAGCARATGCAGAAACCGAAGCAGTTGCTTCCGTAGATGCACTGGTAGACACTGTGTATAATGTTGATTCAGTAGGTTTTGCTTCTGCTGAAGATGTAGTAGCTTCTGGAGAAGCTGGGGAAGCTGGCGTAGTAGCTTCTGGAGAAGCTGGGGAAGCTGG
>BCGC01000009.1:288212-312349 GCA_001599115.1 Pichia sorboxylosa | reverse complement strand
GAGGATGAAAAAGCGCCAGTAGAAAGAGAAGAGGATGATGACGATGAAGATGGTGGCATGTAACACGTATTGATTGGCACGGTGATGTATGCAGTACCAACATTAGTAGATACGCCATCAACTGTTGTTGGAACAATGGTAGTAGAAGTACCATCAGCATCACAATCAGTTTCGGTAACGTAAACGGTTGTCCAAGAAGAAACAGCATCGGTTGCAGGAACTTCAACGACGATTTCTGAAGAAGTGAAATGTTCACCATCCTTGGCAAAGGTTGCGTAGGTTGTATAAGTGCTAGAATAAGTATGCATCCAGGTAGCGGTGGTGGTACTCAGGTATGGAGCATCAACAACATAATAAAGAGATTCATAAACCCCCAAAGCATCAGTCAAAGACATGGTCATTGTGTATGTAGTAGCGTATGCTTTTTCCCAGTAAGAAACGGATTTGGAATAGGAAGGAACCATTTCCAACACGTAATAAGAGGTGGCTGCACCGACCCATGGAACGGTAGCATACGTAACATCGGTGGTGTAGCTCTTGTTCCATTGAGATGTAGTGACAGAGTAGGCAGGAACGACGACAACTTCTTCGTAGTAACCATCGCCTGAAGCTTGGCTAACATACGCGTAAGTGGTCATGGTGTAGTTGATCTTCGAAGAGGAAGTGACTGTCACAGTTGGGTTTGGAACTTCAATTTCAACATAGGTGTGGTAGCTGTCGCTAGTAGTGATGGTTGCAGCAGAGGCAAAGGTGCCGAAAGTCGTAGAGGTGGCTAAAGATCTGTAGACATAAACAACGTTTTCAGTAACWGTTTTGCCATCCACAACGGTAACAACACCGGTGGCAGTGGAAGAGTGATCATAACCTAAGTTATCACTGGTATAGACGGTGGTGGCTTGGGGACCGTAGATGAAGACTTCACCTGTGACGGTTGGAACACCATCGACGTCTGTAGACCATGTGGAGGTGAAAGTAGTTTGACCAGCAGAGGCCCAAGCGCTAAATGTGGTAGATAACGCTGGGAGCACAATTTGAACTTCGCTGCTAGTAGTACCATCAACGACTGTGGCGATGGTATTGGTGTGTGTGTATTGATCAGATCCCCAGGAATAGACGGTGGAGAGAGCAGGACCGTAAACAACCACTTCGGTCTTGGTTGTCCAAGACAAATCTTCAGTGGTCAAGCCAGTGGAGTAGCCAGTCTGGTCCCAGGTAACGTAGGTGGTAGCAAGAGGAGGTTCTTCGATCAAGATGACATCGGTGAAAACAACCTCTCCATCAAGAGTAATGGTCATTTGGGTTTGGATTTGGTTGACATAGTTATTGGACCAGGTGGAGGTTATGGTTGGCAAAGCTGGAACAAATTCAACCGCTTCCACGTTAGCGTAAGTGACACCATTGACTTGGATTGCAGCAGTGGTGGTGGACCAGGAAATAGACTTACCGGTGTAAGTAACAGTTGTGGTACCCGTAGTAGTAACACCTGCCACACCAATGGTAGCACCAACATAGGTAGTAGTAGATCCATCAGCACCAACACTAGTCATTGGAGAGTAGACAGTTGTACCTGGAACAAGTTCGGTGTTGTAGTATGTAACAGTACCAAAAGTAGTACCGGACGACACATACTGACAGTTGTTACCGCTGATAGTACCCGATAATTGGAAAACGTCATCTTCGAGAGAGTTGGCATTACCGGATGGATCAGTGATAGTAAAAGCAAGTTTACCATCGGAGATAGCGTTAACATAAACGATTCTGATTGGATAGAAGTTGCCCGCCTCTAAGTAAACCCAAGATTCTTGGGAACCAGAAGCAGCATTGTAATTCTTAGTAGCAAGCATGATAGCTTGGTTTGCAGAACCAAGCTGTTCAAGGGATGGGTTACAACAATCGAAACCACCAGTACCCATCCAAACCATTGCAGATTCATCAACACTGGTCATGGCAAAAGAGTAAATACCAGTAGTTTTAGCTAATAAAAAAAAATTATGGAGAAGAAATGTTAGTATTTGTTATTTTTTTGGGAGGGTTAGTAGCAAGTTAAAAAAGTAACATACCATAGTAGTAACCGGTGAATTCACCAACAAAGTTAGACATTGGAAGACCAACACCCCATTCTGTACCTGAGACGACGGTTGAAGCAATACCGGCGTCAAAACTGAAGTTAGGGTCAACATAATCGGCAGAAGTGATATAACCAGCAGTATAGCCACTGGCTAAGAAAGCAGTGTTGGTATAATCGTCAAGATCACCATAAGAATAGGAGAAAAATCTAGCTTTGAAACCAGCAGAAGATTGGACACCTTTGATGTCACAACCTGTGAAGGAACTTTGGACGATACCTTGACTACCTTCTGCCAAAACAGAAGGTAAGGATAGCACCAAAGAAGCTAATGAATATAAGCTTACTCTCATTGCTAGTTAAGGATGTAAAAAACCAAAAGCAAAAGAAAAAGCAGAAGCAAAAGCAACAGGACCTTTCAGCATTTCAGATCCCAGTCTATCCACTTGGAATTACCGACCTATTTATATTGGATGTATCCATTTTGATAGCACAATTAGATATCTCAATTTGATTTTTTTTTTAATTTTTCCTAATAGCTGAAGTCCAAAAAATTCATTACCTAAAACGTTAACACAAAAGGTTATACCCGAACTATTCTATATCATGAATCCATTCTTATTTTAGTGTTCGATTAAACTTCCACTAACTATTTTGTTGCCGCTGGGAGCATTTTTTCCGAGTTTTCCACCCTCTTTTTTCCGCGCAGTTGCTGCAAAGCCGTTATAGCACAAAGGATTGCATCAAGGTGCACCCATAAAGAAAATACGATTTCATGCAGATGAAAGATTGGCTTTTCATGCACGTTGCAAAATTTTTTAATAATTGTTACGCGGTGGTGCGAGGTTTGAGATCGGCCAGATTTCCAACAAAAGAAGTGGATGTGATTTCTGATGGGTGGGGTCTGAGAGGGGGGTGACTGGGTCGATGAATATATTGAAGAAAGTAGATATATATGCTGGTACTTGATATCAATCAAACTGAGTTGCAATGTATACATTTATTTTTTAGAAAGACACAAACGGAGATTGAATATCTGCAGCATTGCAGCTTGGATGGTGTAGATTTTTTTTTATGCAGATGTCCTGATTCGGTGTTGAAAAACTTCCATTTGTTGCAGATTTGTGTCAAATTTATGTGTACATCGGCAATATCAACTCTCTTCTGTTGCACTTTTTGATCTGTTGCTATGAGAGACTCAGGGGACATAATTAATCCGTTCTTTTTCCAAAAGCATAACCCATAAAGACTCTCGGCCGATTCCATCTTGGAGATGCATTTGACACCCAAAATTTCAGCAACGTTGCGGGTGGATTCCCTCCGATGGCCATCTCTGATCTCTCTACCTCTGCTTACAGTGTCCGGCTGTCAATAATTACCCGGCAATAGCACATCTGAGTTGTGTCTGGTTTGAGCATGGGTGCACTACTCTAGATCTGGAATTCAGATATACATGCAAAGCTTATCTAGAGAGAAGCAATAGTCTACATCACTTTACACCGTCTTAAATGTCCACTGGCTTGAGATCCAAGCTGTTGTAAAGCGTATCGGGTTATTACTAGGTATTAACAAGTTGTGTATTGGTGAAATATCAAACATAAGATGATGTATCCCTTCTAATTGAAAAAGCGTTGCCGTTAAAAGATTGCCCGTGTAAAAACCAATTACCATTACACAATATAAGAGAAGGGTGTAGTACGTCACAGCCACGAGTACAGGCATGCATGCATGCGCACCCCCATCTAAAACCTAAAATGGGAAGATTATAACTTACTAACCACTCTAGCTGCATCCTTTAATGTGTAACCAATTCTATCAGCTCCACAGAGAACATTATGAGGTCTGCATGTCTATCGTACGATCGCTTCACTAAAAAATGTTTAAAAAATATTAGGTACCCGCAACTTCATAATTATTTTCCCAAAAAATAATGCTTAAATCCATGGCACTCCGGGTGTAGCTTGTTTCAAGTAGAGAGAACTAGGAAAATACCTTCTGGCCTTCCTTCAAGCCTAGAACGCATCTAACATCGCTAACAAACCTTAAACTATTAAGAAGTGGCAGCAGATTCAGTAGCTCGGTATCATCAGGGTCATTTATCCATCCTTCGATCATTAGACCATTATTCTGGTGCTTGACATACGATATCGGAGAGTTATCAATAATAATAACTTTGGAATAATCTAGGGGCTTGCTATTTTTGGGTATTTTGGTTGGTGTTCTCATTTTATTCATCAGGCTAGATTCGTTTTTCAGCAACACCGATAAATCTTTGACATAACCCTTGCCGTCGATGAAAATACAGGAGCCTCTATAATAGCGTTTCTGAAATATTGCTGTTGGTGTGGAGTTCATTTTCTTGATTCTTTTTTTCATAATTTTGTGGGATAACACCTCTTGTTCCAAGTAGTCAATGACTGGATCTGCATATTCTTTGATGGACGCCGTGAAACACACCAAATCAAACCATTCGTGCACTGTAGCTAGGAACTCCTCGACGTACGGTCTTTTATAGATATGATATAGCGTTGGCAAGTTTCCAGCAACCTTCACTTCAATGGCCATACCTTTATTTTTCTTCATCATTGAGGAGTTGAATCTTGATAGAGAATGGATTAGGGTCTCATCTAAATCAATGACCAGGGTTTTTTTGGCCATATTTGGCGGCTCAAAWATATTCAAATTGAACAGTAATTTTGGAAATATGAACTTTTTCTTCTTTTTTTGTTTTGTAGGAGTGTCAATTATAGGAGAGTTTAGAATATTCACGGGATTCRAATCTGTTGGAGACTTGAAATAATCGTCGTCTCGATCCATGATAGGATCAAACTCAATTGCTTCTTCATTGATTGTAGAAATCTGTCTTTTGGCGTATTTGGGCCTTCGTATAATTTTGTCACCAATTTTGCGGTTCTCCACCAATACTTCCTGCTTAGTTTCCAGTATTCCAAATAAATATCTGCATACTCTGATCACCTGCTGAAATGGAAAAAACACTATCAACATCAAACACATCCAATAACGACCGATCAGTCCCGGGTTTCCATCGTCACTTCCCTTCATTTGAGTTTTGGCTTCCTTTCCCTTTTCTCCATGCGCTATTCCATCRTTGTGCGTTCGCCTCCTAACCTCCAATCCCACATGACGCAGTGCATTCATATTTCAATTCCTAATCACTGTATCAATGATCCTCTACCTCAACCGTTTCTCCAAATCTCTATGCTGAGATCTATCACATGGTCTATTCTATTTACCAGATAAACACCCAACGGTTTTTCSTCTTCACCTCCATCGACGCGACGCCACATACATCAGTAAATTTSCGCCCGGACGCGTTTTCCAACCYTCCCCCATGAAAATTGAACGTCTTTCACTGGGAAAATATGATGTGGCACAGCAGCTTTCCCAGTGGAAACAAAAGTGCTTCGCGGTGAGCAGTGAAATGAAAAGTGTTGGCGGTGTTTGGGGACATGCATCGAAAWAGGTTCTTGTGTCTTTTTCTTTTCGGAAAGATTYGGTCTCTGGAASAATATTTGGTAGAATATTGGCTYAATCATAGGAAAATCTTGAGAAAAATGTATGAAATTGACGTGTCCAAACATGTAGTGGTAGCAACATGAAAAGAGTGAGGCAAATGCGATGCGGTGGTGATGATGCTCGCGTGGCTTCCATGTAAAATAATGGACTCGATACTGTCTTGCTTGTACAAGAGATGAAACAAGTTAGGTGCACTTTTCGCTAGAAAGATAGGAATTGATACAGGTATGGCTAGATGTAATGTACAAACACGTCTGATAGAACAGGAATCTGTTCGGATGCTCTTTGTGGCGGACATCAGAGGCCATTTGTCACATTTCAACGTCCTGGCAAAACAATACAACCCAGATATCATTGTGCATACTGGAAATTTCGGGTTTCTTGACCATGGAAGTGTGAACAAAATACATGAGTCGTACCTCAGACACATTGTGGAATTCTCGCCGCTGCTGCCGGAGCATCTCATCTATGAAATTTCGCAAATGTCCAAGGTGTCGGGAGACGCAGTACAACATTTGTCAAATGATAATGTGAACTTGAAAACTCTACTGGCCAATCAAGATATATCGGAACTGCCACGATTCTTGAGCGGAGAGCTGAAACTYGACGTCCCGGTTTACACAATCTATGGAATGTGTGAGGACTCGTATGTCATCAACAAATTCAGATATGGCGTCTACTCTATACCTAATTTACACATCATCGATGATTGTTCGTTGCACTCAATCAAGCTTCCTTCTAATCAATCGATTCTTTTGTCCGGAATTGGAGGGTCGCTGTCGTATCATAAGTTATTCCATCAGGGAACTACCCATAACTACAGTGATATAGTTCCTGCCTCGAAACGAAACTCKGTGGTGTCYGATGATGTGTTGCCAATCTCAGGTGATCCCGGTAATATCTGGATAACCATTCTCCAATTAGGAAAATTTATTGATACAATATTGAAATTTTCTGACAAATACCCAGATGAGTACAATAAGGCTCTCAAGTTCTTCATAACACATCAATCGCCAACTAGAGAACCATTGTTGGAGCACTTATCGATTTTCTTCAAAATGGATTATACTGTATCCAATTCCTTGCATTTCAAATACATTTCGTCGTACAATGCGTTAACCGTCAATCCTTCTTTTGAGGCTTTCAAATTGAAGTTTGCGGAATCCCGGTTGAAACTATCGAAACTTTGGACAAAAATTCAAAAGAAATACGAGAAGTTGTTGGTTCAACTTCCAAATCCCAGACTTGTATCATATGTTGAATTAGCTCTGGCTATATTTGACAAGATTCCAATCTCTACCAAACCAAACACCATACCTTTTGGCACTTCGGTCTCTACATCAYCGACATCACCTGAGGAAATTCCCTCGCTATCGTTATCTGCTTCCTTTTTGCAGAATTTCGATTCCAAGGACACTGTGGATATTCATGATATCCTGAATAAGCATGAGATGAATTCGGTCATTAGACATTTAAATGATTTGTATTATGTTGCATTTCAGCATTCATGGCATTACAATTTATGTGATATTTCTCATGGTCAATTGATGTTGAATTATGATAACGGGAAGGTTGGAATGGAGATCAAATCAGTTGGCTTTGATTTTGGTTTCCGGTCCAAATCTGATGTCTCGTAATAGCAGAATATGGCCACCRCGGTACATCTACTGCAGATATGCTAAAAAAAGACACAGCACCACACTCTAGTTTACGGATCTATTGAAATCTAGTCTGTTTCTGCTTCGGTCTCGGTTTATAGCCTTCTTTACTTTACACCCGAAACTAAAAAATTCCAAATCGGCTTTAATTTTTTTTTGAATCTCTATCGTTACTATTTTTTAATACTGYTATACTAGTTTTATTATTTAAAAAAGTAAGGCGGCTAGATCCTTATACGACTTGCTACCCATTGGATCTACTTGCCGTCTTTTTATCTTAACCATGGATACTATAGTAAAAGATCCTTGAAGAATTAACCCCACACATAATCACTCCCTCCTCTCTATTTCTACCTGATTTTCCATCACATTACGCATTCTGTCACATAGGTTCCATACCCATATATATTTCAGCTTAMATCCGCTGGCTACAATTTTCCACCGGGTAAGCTGCCAAAATTTATTTGTGYGGTTCTATACTGCCGAAAAAAAATTAAGGTTGCACACATTGCAGCAGCAGATTTTTTAGGTTTTCATGCAAAGTATGCAGAATTATGCGAAGGGAGAGCAAAACGATCGGGAAAATGTTTCAGATCGTATAGCACACAATAGAAGACGCCGATATTTGGCTAGAGATGCTGGAAACCAAAAGCCGAGGCAGTTAAATGACGTGGACTTAAGTGCGGTAAAAACTAGAAAAGATTATAGCAATGCAGATAAAAAATTAATACTGCAGATATTGTTGTGGAAGTGGAGAAGAAAATGAGAATACGAGGAAATACGCAGAATTAAAAATAGCATTAATTATCATTAGAAACAAAAAGCAATATATCGTAAAATTTTATGGWGAAAGAAGAAGTCAGATATTGCCCGATTTCATAATGGATAGATGAATCTCTCATTTTCAAGATCAGTCAAGTCAAGAACAGCAGTAGAAACCTCGATTTCATGTTGGGAATCCGTTTCAACAAAACATTGAGCCCCTCCTTCTTGTGCAATGAACTGCTTTCTGGCTATGTTTCTTCTGGATAAAATGTACCAAATCAGTAGGGCAATCAATGGAGCACAGAAAAACGATAAAACAATTTGAACAATCCATGCAGGAATGTATCTTGGACCATCTTTTTCTTGCCACAATTGAGGGGAAATAATGTTAGCCACACTATAAGCAACCATGATCATGGCATTTCTAGTAATTTTCTTGGTGTAACCAGAACATGAGGTGGAGGTCCATGAAAACATCAAGATCCATGGAATACCAAAAAGTGGTGAAGCTAAACACAACATGGCTAATAAGGCGATCTTTCTATCCCATGGAATGGTAACAAGAGCAATGGATGCCGCAAATGATGGAGCAGTCCAGAAAATAACGGAAAAGGCTGTGTAGTTTGGTTTGAAAAACAAGAATGTAGTTGCGATAAAACAACAAACTGCTGCAAACCCACCGGAAGCAACAGAAACTAATGTAGAGTCCAAATTGCTGATACGACCAATACCTTCAAAAAGAAGGTTTTGTTGGTATGGCAAATTGTTAGCCAGTTGTTGTAAAAGGAAAAATAATGCAAATAGCCATGAGATTGGATCCCTCAATGCTTCAAAGACTTGGTGCTTCTTAATGACCTTTTGTTCAATAGAAGCACCGGTCGATTGTTGAACTCTTCTAATGACCCAAACCTTTTCTTTCAAATTTAAAAATCTGGCGTCTGTTGGATTATTTGGGTAAATCCAGAATATCACTAAAGTCCAAATAAAGGTGCAACCACCAATAATAATGAAAAATAACTTCCAAATTGGCACTGACGATTTAGCATATAAAATACCATATGCAATGAAACCAACAGGAATCGTCACACCAACACAAGTGGAATAGAAAACTGGAGCAGTAGCGGCTTTTTCATGTGCTGTCAAGAATTGTCCCATGGTAGTATTCAAAACAGGCACAGCAATGGATTCAACAAAACCCAAAAAGAATCTCAATGCATAAATACCCTGATAATTGTACGCAGTACAATGTAAAAAGATAATCACAGACCAAATAAATGCCAAAAATGTCATCAGTCTACCAATAGGCAACTTTTGCACTAGAATCAAGTTAATTTGTCCAACTATATATCCCACGTAGAACAACGTTGAAGAGTTGTTGTACTTGTTTTGATTCAATCCAGTATCTTTCCAAAGACTGAAAATTGAGGCATACGATAACGTAGCTTTGTCTGAATAAAGTAGCAAATTGGTGAAAGCTGTCAAGGACAAGATGATTAACACCACCTTTCTAGCCAGCTTTTTTTCTTCTTCTGGCGTGATTTCTGGTACTTCACTATCATGAAGCTCCATGAACTTCAAAGTCACGTCCGCATCTCGGGACTGAATGTGAATTGGTGCAGTTTTAGTGGCATGAAGCTGCACTGCGTCCTCCTTTTCAATAGAAGGCGAAGTTGACATTGTTGTTTACTACTTAAATCTTTTCACTACACCAAACTGATGAAAACCTTCTTTCAGAGGCTAGAGCCGTATTTATACCTTAATAAACCTCCATTCAAGATCAACTATGGCTCATATTCTTCATGGATCATTTATTTCCATTATCCACATTTATCAATGCCTAAAAATTTTTCCGCCGTTACAAACCGTTGAAAATTTCCACATACGGGTGCGCACCCCACCTTCGTTCCCAAACAGGAAAAAACCACATTTTTGACACAATATCACGCATGGTCACGTGACTTGTCATCCTGATGTAAAGACCCTTTTGTCTCCCGTAATTTGGGATGTATTAAGTGGGTGAATGATAGAGAAGTCCGAGTGGCGGAATAAAACCACTTTAATGGTTGATGTGAAGGTTAAAACAATATGTTAAGATTTCGGAGGGTTTTTGGTACAAATTTACAAATTTTTAATTAGAAGAACTGACATGAAAATTGTTGTAGGAAACCCCGATGTAAATAGGAAGGGATTGATTGGCACCTCRAGTGAAGTACCAATAAAATTCTAACGTACATATGTAGCCTCTTGTAATATTGTGTATCTTACCGCTGTATGTAATTCTCATKTTTTTGAGTGAAAGCAATTAAATATTAAACAAACTCTTTTTTCTAGTAGAAGCAAAGCCGCTTGATAGTACTTTCGGTGCATTGCTGTGGTGGAAACACCGCATTTGGTTTCAATAATGRAATGAATGATAATGTGATCATTTACTAGATTATAGTTGTGGTTGTAGCTGAGGTGTTGATTTAGTAAAAAAAAAGGAGTAATTGTCATTGACGGTTGTCTAATTGTCAGTTTTTAGATACAATGTTATACATTTTGAATAAAGTTTTTGCAGATGATAATGGTTGTACAAATAATATTYATGAGCACTACCATGATTCTTCAGTAAAAGAGAAAATAAGCTTTTTCATTTTTGGATCTACTTTCCTARAGTTACSTATCAAACTAAASTAAARYTAACCTTATCATCATTTGMAACGCAACCTTGGGTRTTAAAAAAATGTTTCATGATAAAGTAATCMGAATCTACACTTTAAAATGAWTGGATATGTAGCAAATTTTTCAATTAACTCAATAAAGATTAATAAAYATAATTTTATTTTTACAAGCTTACAATTTTCWGGTAAATTACTGCAATTACATARAATTGCAGATYGCATTAGTTCTACTTTTAATRYATAATCTATTTAAAAAAAAGATTTTGAAAAATTATTTTAGGGTCAAATGGTAAACAACTCTTTRRCTAATTATTACTACTCTTGATCAATTGCTTTATCAAGATATACATCTACGAGTCTRAAAAAARCTCAAATTTTYTTATAAGAAAAAGCGGTTTTAGCTCAGTGGGAGAGCGCCAGACTGAAGATCTGGAGGCCATGTGTTCGATCCACATAAACCGCATGTTTTACTTTTTTTTACTCTTTTGTTTTTCCAGTGCTGGAGTTTCGAACAGAGCGCCTGAAAGTGGTGCGCCACCTTTTAGGGAACAATTTTGAGGTCGATCGACGGGAAATTTCTTTCATGAATGAAAGTATTGGCCATGGACAGTTGAAGTTTAAWAGGGCATTGACGTGCTTACATCTAAAGAARAACAGATCATACATTGGTGTCGACATGTCGTTCATTAAAGACAACAAAGTTGCTGTTGCAGTGACCGCGGTGCTGGGTCTAGGTACCCTTGCTGGTATCATTTACTACATGCAAAACTCTCCTAGTGTTAGTAAACAAGGTAAAGATGGCAAGAAAAAGAAGGTTGTTTCCATMAAAGAAGAGGATCCAGAAACCTCTATTTACCCAGTCGATGAAACAACACTGCTTCCAAAAATTGAACMAGAAACTTTGAATAAAATGAGTGTCAAGGATAGAGAAACTTGGGGTATTTCACTGAAAGAAAAAGGTAATGAATATTTCAAGGCCAAAAACTATGAAAAAGCCATTCTCTACTATTCYGAAGCCATYAAATGCCACGAAGATCACGTTTATTATGGTAACAGATCTGCTTGTTATTATGCCATGAAAGACTATGAAAACACAATCAAGGATACTACCAATGCTCTGAAATTGAAACATGACTACAGCAAATGTTTGTTGAGAAGAGCCCATGCCTACGATGATATTGGTCAATATGAAGAAGCTATGTTTGACTTGACATCTTTGAGTATTTATGGCGGATTAGAGGATAAAACAATCGAAGGTACKTTGGAAAAGGTTTTGTTGAAACAAGCCAATAAACTGAATGAAGAGGTTTACAATGAATTACCAAAGGAACTACCATCTTCYTCTTCCATTTCATCATTCTTGGGTGCATTTGTTAAGGAAGAYTTTGATTTAGATTTGAGTARATATGAAGAAGGTTCTGGTGATTTATTATTCATCAAAGCGTTGATTGAAATCAACAAAGATACAGATGAATCTTACCAATTAGCGGATGAWTTATTATCAGAATGTATTGATTATTTCGATAAAAATGGCTACACCGAAGAAAACAAACAATTAGTTGCTGTTGCATATGAGTACGCCGGTGTTTTTGCATTTTTGAAAACATTAGATACTTCCAGAAAATTGATTGAGAAGGGTATTTCGATTTATGAAAGACCAAGAATGTACGTCATTCTAGGTTTGATTGCKGCTGAYAAAGGTGACTATTTATTGTCAGAGAAAGAGTTCAATAAGGCCATTTCTCTCAACAGTGAGGATCCAAACATCTATTATCACTATGGACAAATTTACTACTTGATTGCCGATTTAGCCAAGGCTAAGACCAATTTCGAAAAGGCTAAGGAGTTGAACCCATCCAATGTTTATGCTCACATCCAACTAGCCTGTATCACTTACAGACACAATGATATTGCTAAATGTTTTGAAATGTTCAATGCTGCCAAGTTAAAGTTCCCRACTGCACCAGAAATTCCAAACTATTTAGGTGAGATTTTATATGACAAGGGAGACCTTGAGGGTGCTAGCAAACAATTCGACGTTGCAAGTAAATTACAAGAAGTTATTCCAGGTGTTAACATTGGTGCATTACCATTGATTAACAAATCYATCTTGTATCAAAGACAGCAAGACTTTGACAAATGTGCTGAAATTTTGGAAAAGGCCGTCAAGATTGATGGTAAATCCGAAGGTGCATGGACCAACCTAGGCCAAACATACTTGATTTTACAAAAGATTGATTTGGCTATCGAATGCTTTGAGAAGGCCATTTTATTGGCCAGAGGAGTCGAAGAGAGAAGACAAATTATTGCATTTTTGGAGTCTGCCAAGATTCAAAAGAGAGTTAGAGAAGATCCAAGATTAAATAAAAGAATGACGGAATTAATCCACAAGTATTCCCAAGCTTCTGCTGTTGCTGGTAATTAGGCCCCTCAGAAGCGGGTGCAGGTGAAAACAAACAAGTATAGTTTGAATGTTTTTGAATTTGAATTGTACATAGAATGATGAGTGTCTTGTTTATAATGAATATATTTTGTGTGTACATGAGTGTATAGTACATGAGAGATATGACTTAAATTTCAGAAAGGGTTGATAATAAATAATGAGGTTTTTATAAAGAGAAAGAGAAT
The DNA here is from genome assembly GCA_001599115.1 of Pichia sorboxylosa. Classification (NCBI taxonomy): domain Eukaryota; kingdom Fungi; phylum Ascomycota; class Pichiomycetes; order Pichiales; family Pichiaceae; genus Pichia; species Pichia sorboxylosa. The sequence continues at coordinate 299,036 of BCGC01000009.1, read as the reverse complement.
AGATTGGTGTACACAGTTGGCTCCTGCATCTATTTGGTGAAGATGTGCTTGAGCGGACCCTTGGAGTGGAAGAAGTTGGAGGAATAGTCCTTCTTCTTGAACTTCTTTTCCTTTGGTTCGACAACATAGTAATCCCAGCCGTTGGAGTTGGCAAACTCGATGGCCTGGGCCTTTTCGGTGAAGTTCAATCTGGTGGCTTGCATGTAATCCGACGTGGATTGGTATCCCATCAGATCGTTCTCCCATCTGTTACCTTTACCAAGAATATCCCATTCCAGCTTCCAGAACAGYGTGTTTCTGAACCCGTTTTGCGTGGCGTATTTGGACTCTTTATAAATCTTCACCAATCTGGTGCCGGACGACAATTCCGAAGGCGCACCTGAGATCAACTGCTTGCCGTGTTTTGTGGCGTCTGTGATTTGTTTGACCTTGGCTGGTTCGGAAATCGATGCCAGRCTGGAGCTGTAGCGGACGCTTTGACGGAACATGGCTGTTTGATACTTCACTGGTTGTTCTTCCCTAARTGCAGTCTTCATTCATGAAAGAACCACTAATAACGTCTCAATTCATGGCGCGAAACAGCTGTCTCCACACTGGGCGGGAAAACCTTCATGTCGGGCCCAAAGCGTGGGAAAAGTCGTTCAGCGAGGGGAGAGTTGTTCAGCGTGGGTGTTTTACTGGGAAGAAAAGTGTATAATTGGTGAGATAAATGTGGCGCAGTGTGGCGCAGGTTTTTTTTTTTTARTGTGATTTAATTGTGGGAGCATTTTCCAACATTGTAGATAGATATAAGACGAAGGGTTTGTTTTWTTGGTATAAATATAGTGAAAGTTGATGTGATTGAAGGGAAGGACTTGAAATTTATGGGGGTTTTTTTTTTCTAAAAAATATCGGGTTAAAATAACTGCTTTTTAGTTAGCTTTTGTCGGGAATGATGCTGTGTTTTTATTTTAGGTGTGCATAGGAAAATCAAAAGCTGCGCCACCCAAAATGCGCTTTACGCCACTCTGCTCAATTGTTGGTATGATCTGTAGCTTGGATGTGAAGAACAAGTGAGATTGCTACCCAAAAGCCAAGYGGATAGTAGTTTCCAATACCATATCTAATGGTAAGCTTGAATATATCTATATCTATATGTATATATATATAAAGATTACATACCTTTTTTTTAAACAGTGCAATCTTCTTCAAATGTTTGTGTGCTAGTTTGAAAACTGCTATTGGTATKCAAACAACAATTAATCGTGTTGTGGTGGATACTGATAATAGATATTGTAGTTTCTATTCCATTTTTTGACCATTTAGAGCTGCCAATTACTATCTGCAAGCAACGCAGTGAAACCTTTCTTTTGTATTTTTGCACTTGTATTCACGCAATTTGATGCAGCAGATATTGTGGAATAGGAACACTCTTAAACATGGTATTGGTATGTAATGTACAAAGGAACGGGTTGATTTGATGGAGTCCACGCTCACGATATAAGAACCCACAATAGGAAAAAACAGACGATAGTGGCAAACACCTTGGCCATCAGCATTCTGTTTCCAGACACCGAGTGCAAGTATCTGGTCAACTCTCTCTGCGCTCCWCCGACGTTCAGAGACACCTGRCCTATATTGTCGTCAATTCGTTGCACCGTTTCTCCTTGTTGGGCCACCAAATGGGCCAATTGGGAGAACAAGGCACCGACCTCTTGAACCGCWGATTCCACAGCATCCACYGCAGACTCACGTTGTTGGATATAATCGTCCTGCACCTCCATCAACTGCAGCTCCTGGATSGAGGAGTTGGCGGGCTGCATGAATGGATTTTCCGACGYCAAGGAGTTTTGTTGCGGCATCGTAGCCTGTAATTGTGCTGCCCGCTGCTGGGTCTGTTTCATGGATTCCTGTCTTTCCAGCAACACGGTGGAGAACTTTTCACTGATTTTCTGAGCTCTTTCCGTTAGCAGGTGCTTGACATTCTGGCAATGCGGCGAGCTTCCAGAAAGAGAGCTGATCTGGGTCTCTATGTTCTGCAGTCTCCGTTTCAGAACATACGTGAGCTCCACAATCTCCCCCGTCGACGAGTCGTTGTGTTTCAACGAACACAGCTTGGCCAATTTCTGTAACGTGGACGTTACCGCCACCAAGTCTTTTGCAGTCTGTTGCGCCTGTTCTTGGAAACTTGCGCCCCCCGCTCCACTTGTCACATTGGCTGCCACTGCCACCACTTGTGGATTGACTGCCACCGCCCGCTCAAACTCATGTGTACGGTCCATCGTGTCTTGTTTGGCCACAAAACATCAACACAGGGAATCTCACTCGTTGCATCTTGTATGCAATATCATGTTCATTTTCTTCGTGCGCTGAGCCTTTCTGGGGTCTGAAATTTGTGCTCAAACATACCCCCATCCACGCATCCTTAACAGGTACACACACTCTACACACTATAAAATCCACATTATATAAACACTTACAAACTGCCCCCCTCCCCAAAATAGCTTGAAAGAAGAAAAGAAAGAAAAAAGAAGAAAGAAAGAAGAAAGAAAGAAGAAAGAAGAAAGAAAGAAAGAAAGAAAGGAAAAAAACAGAGCAGAAGAAAAGCAAGACACCACGCGTTTAGACCGAGTTTCGCTTTGCTCTGGTTTGCTTTGTTTTGCTTTGGTTTCTTCTCTAAAACAATTTCAGCTCTTTTCCTACAGCTTTTGTCAAAAATCATAGTATTCCAAAGCCAGAATAATGAGAGTGAAATCAATGATTTGAGGTATTGCATGCTATTTATGGAAATAAAAATAGATGAATGAATAAATAAATAAATATATATTATACAATGAAACATCAGGACAAATATCATTCTAGGACTAGAAACATGGAAACTAGCTGATTTTCGCCTTTTTTTATATTTGTTACACCATTTCGTGTAGTTACACCTTTTCAAGGKAAGAGTTTAATTCCTTCTTAATCGGGAAATATATTATTTTTTCTTTTATAATCTGGAATCCAGTTGACATAGAAACAAACAATTTCTAAAGGTCCACATCCTTGGATTTTTATGTTGAAAATGGATAATAAGATATGTCAACATACAAGTCCTATTGTACAATGAAATCAAACACACACACACACACACACACACACAGATGGGCGCAAGCATGAATGCATATAAATACTTTTCAATTCCTCTTCTAGTGTTGAAAGGAAGGTTATTTGCTTCTAAAATCTCTTCTGAAAACACGAATACGCCCGTTGTTATCTGCTGCCACCAACACACTAGTATCCTCATTCCTTTCGCTTGCTGTATCATGAAGTGGGTCATTTCCTAGTTGTAACAACTTGCTGGTGCTTCGTGGCGCAAACAAGGCCACRTTGCATCGGTTGGGAAAAACATGCAAAGAAGCATAATTCTTGTTGTTGATTAAACATGAATCGTCTTTGAAAAAGTGCAGAAGCTCCATATGGGCCTTGTTAATCAATTTATGATCACTGCTGATCTTCGCCTGTTTGTTATTATAGATTTCCCAAAGATAGCACCATCCATCATCGCTTCCACTGATAATATGCGTATGTTCCTCATTGATGTTGACGTCCAAGTTCATTAAGTTATTATCAAAGCCAGAATAGCGGACTTCCAAACAATTGTTCATATAGTTAAACAATCTAATTTTACTGTCGGAAGCAGACACTAATATCTTRAGACCTTTATCTTTAGTATACACCGTCTTGATACTGGTAAGCCGTGGGGTGTAGCTTTTTTTCTTGATTTGATACTCTGCTTTGATGGTGAAYCCACTTTTTTCAAACTTTACTACTTTGATAAACCCTTTATCACATCCAATAAACAGCAAATCAAAATCCTGCTCATTGACTATGTCAGGAGAAACAGTCCCGAAATCCAAGCAGGTGATGTTTCTTTTGATATTTATTTCATAGACGCTTTTTTTCTCCAGAATACTCATTAAAATCACCCTGCCGGTCCATTCMGTGACAAAAAAGAACCTGTCATCGGTTTGATGGAATTTGGCACAAGTGACCACATTTTTGAACTTGAAGGAATCCAGACACTCATCTCTTTCRCAGTGCCACAATTTCACGTACAAATCTTCACTACTGCTAATTAGAAACCCATTGGCGGACCAATCTAACGAGTTTATCACCCCTCCATGATTGAAGATCCGTGTTGGATGCGATGGAAACACCGGAGCATAGATGTTTTCTTCTGTCACAGTTGCSGAATTGATACTGTGATCTCCATCGTCCACAAAACTCTCATTTTCTTCTCTATTTGCCACRTTCAAGTTGTCGTCTGAAAAGCTTGCATGAGATCTGGGGACCGACATATTTCTGAAAAGGTTCATACTTTTACTGCGGCTTCTGCCTACCTTCTGTGCCTTTACCCCCGGATTCATCTGAACCATCCGGCCCCGAATATTTTCGTTGGTGATCACTTCCCAGAYCCAAATCACGCCGTGCAGCCCGGCACACGCCATGTATTTCCCATCATGACTAAATTTCACACAATAGATTCCTCCTTGTACTTCTAGCTGTTGCGACAGAAAGTAATCGTTGAAACTTGTACTAGAAAACTTGGARCTCTTCCGATATAACGGCAGATGCTTCAAGTCTTTGTATCCAACCATTTTGAAACCTCAATCCACTTCCCAAAATCTTTATTCAGCAATMCTTTGCTCCAATTACCACGTTCCAAACACCAATTACCTCCTTCGAACCTCAATTTCGACTTTTCAYCAACCGATTCACAAGCCTACTTCTAACAAACGGCCTTGAAACTACCATAGCCTGCTTTTTTTGCTCCGAGCGTTTGCATTCGCGTCGCGAATGCTCAGCTGAGAAATATAAAAGGCGAGGCGTTCGCCGGTGGCGAACATTTGTCTCTTCTTTTCCTTGGCTGAGCCTTTTTGTTAAGAAAACCATAATGAGTGCAGAAGAAGAAGTGTAYCAGGAAGAGATGCAAGGAGCACCTGTCGAGGTTGAATCCGCCGATGTGAACATCGAAGAACTCGGAAATAATGATGTTGAAGGTGATGCTTACCACCAAGGAGAAAACCACGGAGAACATCATGGGGAACACCACGGAGAACATCATGGAGAACATCACGGAGAGCATCATCCAAGTGCTGGATATGATCAAAACCAAGGTTCAGTCTATTCTGATGTCCAACTGTTTGTCAGACCAATTAACGGCCAAGTGAAACACGAAGATGTGCAAGAGTTCTTCAGYGAATGCGGTCCTCTCAGAGAACTCAGATTGATGCCAGGTTACGCCTTTGTTGAATACGAAACCCCAGAATCCGCCGAGCGTGCGTTYAAAGAACTAGTTGAAAAGCCATTCCAAGGTGAAATTCTACARGTGGAATACGCCAAACACAAACCTGTGTACGCCAAAAAAGGTGAAAATAGAGTCAAGGTGAGCAATTTACCAGAACACACCTCATGGCAAGATTTCAAGGATTTCCTAAGATCGGAAATTCAAGTCCATCCTACTTTCGTCAAAATCCCTATGGAAGACCCATCTGTGTGTCATTTGGAATTCACTTCTACCGAAGAAATGGAAATTACAATTGCCAAGGTCAACGAAACTTTATTYAACGACACCAAGATTGTTGCCGAAGAAGATACATCTCCATACATTGCCTCGGCTTCCAGACCTTTTGGTGCCATGAGAAGAGGTAGAGGCGGCTTCCATTCAAGAGGTGGAAGAGGCGGCTATTACCCAAGAGGCGGTTATTACCCAAGAGGCGGTTATGCCCCAAGAGGTGGATACATGCCAAGAGGCGGCTATGCTCCAAGAGGCGGTTACGCTCCAAGAGGTCCACCAGGTCCTCCTTCTGGTCCTTATGATTCCTACCAACCAGGTCCTCCAGGTCCCCCAGGTCCTCCAGGAGGCTATCCTCCAAGAGGAGGCTATGCCCCAAGAGGCTATGGCAGAGGCGGCTACTACCCAAGAGGTGGTAGAGGCGGCTTTGCCCCAAGAGGCGGTTACATGCCAAGAGGAGGTTATGCTCCAAGAGGCGGTTACGCTCCAAGAAACGATTATCCCCCAAGAGACTTTGCCCCAGGCCCTCCACCTTCTGGTCCATCCGAATACAGAGGCAGAGAAGAAAATCACGGTGAATACAACAGAGACAGATCCCCAGGTAGATTTTGATGAAGTAAGTTCACTTTGATCAGTTTACAAGCAAGACCCCACATGGCACAAATCGAGTATTTCAAAATAACATTAAGTATAGTAAATGATTTTTAATAGTAGCACACAGTAGTTAACAATAGTTCATTTTATTCACAAAAATACAAACACACTGAATCATTCATATTGAACCTGATATGGAACCATGGATATCGCACTTTGTTGCAGAAATGGGGGGAAACAGAGAGAGAGAGAGAGAGGTAGAGAGAGCCTGGCGTTTGCCATTCATGTCTAAGCCCAGATCACACAGCCAACCGCGGAAGGTTCCGCGTTTGGTGGTGGGTCGTGGTGCCGCGGCCGCTGGATGATGTGCATGCTTGTCCTTTTTTCCCACAATAAGCAGAAAAAAACACCACCTGCCGAGTCTTGACGTGTGCCACTGGAGCCTTGAACCATGGATGGAGTTGAACAGTTTAAAGAGATCACCGGATGTGGCGATGCCGACACAGAGAAAGTGCGAATTTTGCTGGAGCTTTGTGATGGCCGCCTAGAGAATGCCATTGCTCGTTTTTTTGAGTCCGGATTACCGTCKGTTGAAGAACTTGGAACCCCAGCTGAGAATGGGTTTTTTGGCGTGGTACCCGAGTTGGATGTACGACAATTGGATCACGTCCAGACCAATTTGCAGGACCATSTGAACACCCAAATACCACTGTCGGTTGGCAACAGACTACCTAAGGCGTTGCCTATTTCCAACAATTGGAAATTTCAGGTGGGCTTACCTAAAAAGACAAGTACCAATCGATTTGTGTTTTTGTTGTGGATRATTCCTAGAATTCTATGGATCGGAATCTCGAGAATTTTGATATTTATGTCCCCAAAATTGTGCAGATTATTGGGGCTTATTTCGGAGTCTACAGATCTCCCCAGTTCCGCTAYCTACAACACAGTGGAACAAGTGGCTGACTATGATGTCAGATCCATACTTTCTGAGTTCACTCAGGAGAAAACAGTCAGGATTGAGACCAACTTCAATGAAGCGTTTGACTCTGCTCGTTCAAGCATTAGATGGTTGGCGATCATTTTGCTGAATTCTCAAGATAAACAAAACACACAATTACTTGTYGATCATGTCCTGGCCAACCCAGCGTTYATTGATTTTGTTGAACAGAAGGACATTGTTTTATATGTTGGAGAYGTGTGCTATCCCGAGCCCCACGAAGTTGCGATGTCATACAATGCGTTTGGATTACCCTATTTTGCACTGATATCCAACATATCGCACGATGAATATTCTTTTCCCGAGTTTTCTATTGTGACCAAACATACCAATTTGCTGAAACATCTATCCAAATTTTCCAACGGGTCTATTGATACGACTAGRTTTTTGAGACGCTTGAACCGGATAATTGATAAATATGACCCCCAATTGGTTGCTCAACGATTCGACAAACAGCAAACCGAGTTTGCTCGCCTGTTGAGAGAACAGCAAGATCAAGCTTATCAAGAGTCTTTATTGATTGATATGGAGAAGGAGAGGGAGAAGCAAAGACAGGAGTTGGAAAAACAGCAAGAAGAGAAGAAAGTGGAAGAATACACCAAAACACGCCGTCTYTATTTACAACAGTACATGCGGAAGCTCTCACAATGTGACCAGTCCACTTGGTCCAAAACTGACTACACTACCATTCAATTCAGAAACCATACAGGACAGCGCATCATTCAAAAGTTCTTGAAGTCTGATACTTTACTGGATGTCTATTTATTCGTCGAAACCAAATTATATTATACAAATGAAGAAACACAAGAAACTTCAAGTAACCACCAAGATATACCTCTGGATGAAGATTTCGATTTCAACTTTGAGTTTGAACTAATAAGTCCTCTTTTGAAATTCAAATTAAAGCCACAACTCCAACCGATTGCCGAGATTACACAGTTATGGCCCAACGGCTCTCTTGTCATCGAAACAAAATACCCCGACGACGACGACGACGACGACGACACCGACAGCAGTTCCTACTAACACACCCACTAACACCCCTACTTTCTTCTCTTGTTATTTTCCTGGTCTACATTTTGGAACATGCCCATGTTTTCCGACACAACGCCCATCACATATTCTCTCAACTGTTCGTCCTTTTCYTGTTCGGTCAGTTGTGTATTATTGAAGATGTGTGCAAGCTTTTCACGACGGGCTTGGTCGATTTCCCCTGTAGTTTCATCGCTCAAGAASGCCTTGACGTCTTGTCCGTTCGGCAGTTTCATCTGTTCGGTCTGGTGTTGTCCATTTATATCGCCCTGGGGTTGTTGTAGCCTTGTATAGAACTCAATCAGTTCTGGAAACTCGTTGTCTTCCTGCAAATATTCAACAACCGTCAGCCCGTCGTTGTTTTTGATTCCCGCATCTGCTCCAGCTTCGCCAATCAGATACCTGGCCACCTCGACGCTTTCCGTGTGGTGTAACGGCGTGTCTCCATCCGAGTCCTGGATGTTGGCATTTCCCTTGAACTGTTCCAGCAAAATTTTCAGCAAATCCATGTGTCCGTAGGACGCAGCTGCATGGATGGGCGTGAATCCATTGGCATCTTGCGAATTTGCACTGAATTGCCCGCTTTCAATCAACCTCACCACTTCCTGGACGTTCCCGTCCGCTGCCAAGACCCAAATGTTACTCATGAAGGSAGAATTGCTCGTTTTCCTTGTTTTGTTGCTGATCTTCAACGACAGCCAAATAAATTTTCATCGTCTTCATCTTCAACATCATCGCCTGAAATAAAATTTCACCTTCCTCGAACGAAGAAAATGCTGTAGGTGAACAGCATATATTTCGCATCCGAGTGTCAGMACGGTCTTTTCTCTTTTCCGCTACGATATTTCCGGTACGATTTGTTCATTTTCAGCACCGAAACACGCCGCAKTTGAGCAGATGAGTGAGAATGTCACCAGCACACCCGTTGCGGAACCACAGGCGCAACAGCTTTCWGCAGAACAAAAGGACAAAATGTGCCAACAATGCGATGAGTACAAAATCTGGATGATGAATTACTCTCCATCCGTCAGATTCATGTTTGACCAGATTAAACAGGTCGGAGGCTACGTTTCTCCGAGCAAAATCAACTGCCAAATATGCCCGGATCCCAAACTAGGCGGGTTTCATCCAGACCTGGGRATCCAGCTGTGTGCCAATTACATACCTGATAAATGGGTGCTGGGCGATACGCTATCGCACGAACTGGTGCATTGGTACGACAACACCAGATTCAAGGTGGACTGGATGAATCTGAGGCACCACGCCTGTAGTGAAATCCGGGCGGCCAGCTTGAGCGGAGAATGTGCTCTGATGACGGAGTTTTGGAAAAACTCGGGCCTCATGAAGTTTGCCAAGGGACACCAGGTGTGTGTCAAACGTAGGGCGGCCTTGAGCGTGGTGGGCCATCCCAAGTGTAAGGACATGGACCATGCCAAGGAAGTCGTCGACGAGGTGTTCAGATCGTGCTTCAATGATACCAGACCGTTTGAAATGATATACCGTTGAACACACACACACACACACACACACACACACACACACACACACACATGTATAGATGTATATAGCTGTATAGATGTATAGGCCAGAGAACGTCGACAAAAGAGACCAACCATGGCGCTGGACGTGTATTTCAGAACACGAGGTACATTGTGCACATCAAACTAGGACCAAACACAATTCCGAACCAAAAAATGCAGTTTCCTAATACAAACTTGTCTCTCATGAACTTTGTTCGGGATATCTGYACCAGACTCAACTGACTCATCTGCAGCATCAAGAGATAGAACCTGATTTTCTTGAAAATCACATACATGGCCAGTTCGTGGACAACGGAGCTCAAGAAAAAGGTCAAAAAAGTGGCCARAAGCTTGTTGACTTTGAATGCCGAGATGCTAGAGTGGTAGACATGTCTGAGTAAGAACTTGTGGACAGGCACGTTCCAATCTCTTGCATATTCGTTCCAATCCACCGAGTTCCACCAGTACCTGTAGAACTCCCTGTCTGCAAACCTGGAAAGTTCGGCAATCGCATTCAGTATCAGCTCCCAAATCAGATAGAACACCAACARGTAGACGGTTAGAAACGGTGGTATTGTTTCAATCAGAATGAAAGGATATTGTTTCAACTTGTTRACGAAAGTCTCTGTTTTCTGCAATTCCAAACATTTCATCACAATAGGATACAGTTCYTGCTGGGCAATGGTCATCATGAGCAGAATSACACCCACAATGCCCAGAATCTTCTTGAAGAGATAGCCGTATCGAATCCTATCATTTCGAGGATAGCTGGTCTCGTAAACCAGCACGGGAAACATGGAGTATTCAAAAAAGTTGGAATATGTTATGTTGTTGGGAAAGTTCTGACTGTCAATTTCAGAAGTACAGAATTTGACTGAATTTTGCAAGGCAGTATGAATTTCCTCTTCATGGTTTTCGAAAATTTCACCCTTTTTCAGCACTTTCTGGGAGAAATCTAGCTCGTTTTGGATTTCCCACAGATATCCATTGAAAAAAGCATAGGAATGCACTTTCATCAACATGACACAAGAATGAAGCATGATGAAAATCTGTGCTATCCACGGATATTCCATTTTGGCACTGAATGCCATGGGCAAATTCAACAAGCAAAACTCGTACAGTATTTGAAGAGTTCTGGCTGTATA
>BCGC01000009.1:261656-286450 GCA_001599115.1 Pichia sorboxylosa | reverse complement strand
TTTTTCAGACTTTGGTGTCCTTTAGAAGTTGGATGTTGTCCCTTTCTCTTTTTTTTTTTTTGGTCAGTAGCAGAGGTTTCCCAGTGTGATACAAGGGAATACGGTTTTATTTTTTTTTTTTTTCTTTCATTTTGGTTGATTGTGGATTTTCAGTGTTTTTCTGGAGGTTGAAGAGTTAGTTCGGTAGAAATAAACAGATAGAGATACCAAAACAAGTAGCGTAAGAATCAAATGTCTAGACCAGAGCATATTGCACCACCGGAAATTTTCTATAACGAGTCGGAATCCAGAAAATACACMGCATCGACCCGTGTGCAACACATTCAAGCCAAAATGACGTTTCGGGCGCTGGAGATTCTGAATCTGGAGCCCGGAAAACCACATTTTCTGTTGGATATTGGCTGTGGGTCAGGGTTGAGTGGAGAAATCCTCACGGAGGAAGGCAATATCTGGGTCGGAATGGACATTTCGGCAGATATGCTGGCCACTGCGCTGGATAGAGAAATAGAAGGAGACTTATTTTTGGCTGATATGGGGTCCGGTATACCTTTCAGAGCAGGAACTTTTGACGGTGCCATTTCCATTTCTGCCATCCAATGGCTTTGTAATGCTGACACAAACTCGAACGAGCCCAAAGTCAGACTCGCAAGGTTTTTCACCACCTTGTATTCGTCCTTGACCAAGGGAGGGAAGTTTGTTGGCCAGTTTTACCCTTCCAATGAAGGCCAGATCATCCAAATAACGGAGGCYGCCAAAGTTGCCGGTTTCCAATGTGGTGTGGTGACYGACGAYCCGGAATCCAAGAAGAACAGAAAACAYTATCTTGTGCTGCAAGCCGGGTCCGGAGACAGACCTCTGAATTTGGGAGGCATGGAGATTGAAAACGCCAACAAAAAGAAGAAAAAGGAAGGGTCCAAGTCTGCTCTCAAGAGGATGAAAGCAACGGAGACAAACAAGGAGTACATCATGCGTAAGAAGGTCCTCAACGACAAAAGAGGTAAAGACGTTCGTCTGGACTCCAGATACACCGGGAGAAGAAGAAAACCACGTTTCTAGCCGTCCAATCGTTATATTTCATTGTATTCTGCTTTGTATGTAAATGTGCCAACTATCACTTTGGAATGCAACTATTTCGYTGTCGTGTGCCGAACATGTTCTCGCTAAAATGCCGGGACCCGCAAAACCCACCAGCCCGCCAACCCACCAGCAAAAACGTTACCCGGCCYTGGATTTTTCACCTTTCGCATTCTCTATTTTCCATTTTGACAAGTTTGGTAMTGCAGTTTGTATATTGTGCCGCAATTGTTGGAAAAACAGTGGGAAAATCCGTCCAAAATCTATTGCAGGATGCTGAGTAGATCCAGTTCATACATCTTGTCRGCACGCAAGTCGGAGCTGACCAAACATGGGGTGCGATACACCGCCCAGTCGAAAAAGAACAGAATCGATGTACAATTGCTGAAAAACTTCCCGGGACTTGGAATCAAGGGTCAAATAGTGTCTGTGAAAGCVTCSATAATGGCCAACAACCTGTATCCATCGAACGGAGCGGTGTACATGAACTACAAAGGAGCCCAACCTCGTGTTYCCGTTGTCAGCAAGTCGGAAGCCAGCTCGATTTTGAGTGCCGAGGTTGCCAAAACCAGAAAATCAAAGCCTGCTGCCATCAAGCCTGTGCAAAAGCGTGTTTCCGAACCTGTAGAACAACTCTCCTTGTCTCTGGACGATATATTATCCATCGACACCAACGCAGTGTCGTCACAAGACCTCGATTTCATCTACTCCAAGCTTCCTTCCCAATTGGTATTTTCCTTCCAATCCCAAGGCTCTACCCTGAAAACACCYCTGAACAAGGACTCCATCGTCATCAAAATTGAAACTGCAGTGGGTAAAATCATCAGAGATCACAAYTTGCTCATGAACTTTTTCAACAATGAAAAGACCCAAATACTGTTGAAATCTCAAACAGGCGATCAACTCTCTGCTATAACGGATTTCGGCTCCTACTATCTGGAAATCATCCACAATGACCATTCTCACCAGACTCTAGTCRTCACAAATAAGAAATAACCGCCCACAAACACACCGAAACACGCCCAAATGTACATGAATCTACAAACTTGTCTATAAAACTCTATAATGTGTGGCTCTCATCTATAAATTGAAAAATCAGTAATTATACACACCGTCGCTGCAATGTGTAAATACCAGGAGATGAGCCTGCTTTGCCCCTTTGCTTTTTTTATTCTTTTGCCCTCCATTTGTGCTTTTTTGTTTGTTTCTTTATTCTTTYTTSTKYYTTTYTKYTTKYTTYYYTCTTTCTTTCTTCTTTCTTTCTTTTCTCTATTCTCTGACTCTGATTGTTGTTGGTTATTGTAGAACGATGGACGCGGTAGAAACTTGCTACCAGTCTGTATCAAGACGGGTTGCACCGCTCGGAAGGGTGCTGTTTGTTCCATACTCATGTTTACAGACTACATTACAAGTCGCACAATACGCCGTTCTGAACATTTTGTCGTTCTTGAGGTTGTTTGTAGTTTATTATTACAACTTGTTTCATATACAACACGAAAGTCAACATGATAAAGAGACCTTCCAGACGACGTACACGCAAAGAACGGTCAACAATAAGTTAMGAATGAGGGACAAGAATAAACCGGTGGCAGAAAGCGTCAAATATCAATTCGACCCTCCAATCGACGTTTCCGAATACTGGACTAAAATCTGGTTTCGAACAGGGTATTATTATGATAAATATCTTGTAAATTATCCCGTAGCTGTGATCAATGGCTCYATGAACTCCTATTGCTATGATCCGTTGAAAACCAACATTTATGACAGTGGCAGTAATAGTATAACAGAAAATGCAGAATCAAAGTCTGCYCAAACTCCACGTACTAGAATCAATAATGATGAAGCATTGAAAAACTTTGTTCAGAAACCCTACATTATCACGGAATCTTTGAAGAAAAAAAACCCAAAATCAAACCCAAACCCAAACCCATTAGTAGGTCAAAATGATGCATTGAATTGTCCCGTGTTATCAGATTTATTCTCTAATACTGAACAAACATCAACTTTGAATAATGATAATAACACTGAAAAAGCAGCAGCCCCCCAAATGAAAAAAACTCATGAAATCAATGCATCTKTGGGAAGCAACAGAAGTAACCTTCTTTATAAAATCAAAATCAAAAGAAAAAATGGAAAAGAAGATTTGAAAAACCATCCAACCTATGGCAGATATGATTTGGTAGCACAAGCTATCAAGAACATCATCCCACAACCAAATTATCTKCCTGATGGAACTATAGGTCCAAACATGATCCGGTTCACCTGGCATTGTTGTGGACATTTTGATCAGGTTTCGGGAACCGGGGGCTCTTCAGGAGGTACAATGCGGTTTGCACAAGAATTCAATGATATTGGTAACACCGGTTTGAATACCACTAAAAACTATTTAGACCAAGTTCATGAACAACATCCATGGATATCTTTTGCAGATTTATACACTTTTGCAGGAGTAGTTGCAATTGAATATTTAGGKGGTCCTAMAGTGGAGTGGAAGCCAGGAAGAACCGATTGTCCAGCTACCGTCAAAGTACCTCCAATTGGYAGACTACCTGATGCTACCAAAGATTCTTCACATATAAGAGAGGTTTTCTACAACAGATTGGGATTCAATGCCCAAGAAACTGTYGCTTTAATTGGCGGTGGACATGGTCTTGGTGGCTGTCATGCTAGGTATAGCGGATTCAATGGAATATGGACTAAAAAACCTTTTGCTTGGGACAATGACTTTTTCAAAGTGTTATTGGAAGAAACTTGGTCTTTAGGTACCGTCCCTGAGACGGGAATTGAACAATATTATAACGACGACAGATCTCTTATGATGTTGAACACAGACATGGAGTTCTTGAGAGATGCCGAATTCAAAAGATGGGTCGAAATATATGCTGCAGATTCAGAGTTTTTCGACCAACAATTTGCACTAGCCTTTGCCAAATTGTTRGAATTGGGTGTCATTAGAGATGCTGATGGAGTCCAGAGAGTGAAGATCTAATYTCAACAAATGTCAAATATGTTTGTACTTTGCTATTTATAATGAAAAGCCATCATATTCCTGACTTTGTTCTATTATTTACAGAGGYATACCCAAGACCATTCCAGTTAACATTTACACAAGTTGTTTCCACCCYTTTTCCCACTCCAAATAGCCTAATGGTCTTCTATATCAGCATCATTCAAACCATTATCATCATCTAGTCCTAAAGAATGTGTTATCGATGCGCTTGGCAATTTGTTAGTGTCCAATAACCCGGATTGTGCAGCATGCTTGGAAATCGAGTTTTCTGCATCTCCATCATCATCAATCGTTGACGGCCCACCCAGGAAATCAAGCATCATATGCATACCACCACCACCAGAATACTGATCAACATCCACAGGTAAGACATTACTGACACCYTCTAAGAACCAGATTTTTTCCTTCATTTCTTCAGTGAAGGTTCTCAATAGTTTATAGTAACATCTCATGATTCTCATGGAGGATAAATCACAGTTCATCAACAATCCCAAAAAGCGTTTGTCCAGCAATGCCGGAAAAGCAAATATTCTCAAGATGAAGTCGGACTTGTTGCGTTCTTTATACAATCTTGCCATATATGCCAAAGTAGGGAAATAGGGGGATTGCAAAGATATAGGGAACATGTCTGATATGTCGTCGTCAAAGCATTTGATTGACGAATAGCTTGACTTTTTGGACTTTTTGGAATGATCCCCAAAGGAGGAGCTTTCRGTGTCGATATCCAAGAAATCAAAGTCTCCATTAATCAAAGGTGTATCAGTATGGGGTTGATTTTTGTCCGAAATGCTATTGTTTCTTGGATTTTCATTATCATTATCATTGTCATTGTCATTATCATTCTCATTACCATTGCCATTACCATTACCATTGCCATCCGAAGTATTTGATAGCTCTCCACTGATTAAATCATACCCAATATCCGCCAAATCTCCCAAATCCACTGAGATGAACTTGTAGAATCTCGAGGTTTCACTCAGAGGCCACACTGCAGTCAGAATGGTAGCAGCACCTTTGACATGGAAAATCCACGCCGAAGAAGGTAGAGATTTGATGGATGTTGAAGTTGGAAGAGAGGCGTTTGCCAGAGAGTCCATGATCAGAATCAAGGCGGAAGCCACYAGGGCGTCTGTGTTTTCCGGCGACATYTCCAACACCGCATCTCTCARTAATCGCAAGGCTTCGGCTCGATGRCAAGTGACGGATTCGTCCAATCCCTTTTCATTTCTCGATAAATGGGTTGCTGAAAACGCCAACACCGAGTGCATCAAGAACGGGTATTTGAAAGCCAGCATGGGGATGTCATCCGACCAGATTTTGGAGTCGGAGATTCCTGCTGCCGTGATGGTTGGCCACACTTTGGTTGTATAATGATACATCAATCGCAAGTCCAACAAATTCAGATTCGACGAGTTATTTGACAGTTGGGGAGTTATGGAAGTTCTGATGTTGTCGGGAGACAGAGACGGTCCTTTAGAATGGTCGGTCAATGGTTGCGAGTGGGAGTGGGAGCGTGAGTGGGAGAGGGAATGGGAGCTTTCATCCTTCATTGCATTGGTGACATTCACTGCTCGTTGTTGATATTGTGCTGCCAATTCTTGCGGAGTGGGGGTTTTGTTGGAATCCACCGACACTTTCAGACTATTTCTGGCGGGAAGAATGCTTCCAATCAAACTAGTCAAGGCGTTATTGTCCGTCAAGACAGGATTTGCAGGTTGGACGCCGTTTTTCAGCTCCATCTCCATCTCCGGTTTCGTT
Source organism: Pichia sorboxylosa (assembly GCA_001599115.1). Classification (NCBI taxonomy): domain Eukaryota; kingdom Fungi; phylum Ascomycota; class Pichiomycetes; order Pichiales; family Pichiaceae; genus Pichia; species Pichia sorboxylosa. Next base: position 280,608 of record BCGC01000009.1, on the reverse strand, counting down.
GCACCGCCTGGAAAACTGTTGAACAACTGTTGTTGTTTATCCAAAGGCAACTGTTGAAACTGCTGAACCAGCTTCATTTGTGTTTCTACAGGAAAACTATTCAGGAATTGCAGATGTGCTTTCATCGGAGAATCCACCGGTATGTTTGGTTGTCCAGTGTGGATCAACGGCGTCGAGGGACCRGGACTCAATAAATTAGACATTGCCAAATTGGCGTCCAGAGGTGATGGCGATATTGGAATATTYAGATTCGCCAGTTCGTTTGCTAAAGATGCTGATAATTGCATGCTAGGAGCATTCAAATTCAAGCCTTGCAAATCAGCAGCAGAAGATGGAGTTTCTGTCTGCTTTTTCACCGCCAAAACYGGCGTTGAAACCGCTATTGAGACCGCACTTTTAGATGAAATGGCGTCTTTTCCAGCACCCAAACCATTCAACACAGGATAGGAACAGTCGATACCCATCCGGTCGCAGTTTCCACATACCGGCTTCCCTTCATCACATTTGACTCTTCTTTTCTTGCATGTGGAACATCCAGATCGGCTTTTGTTGTGGAATTTTCTCTTTCCCGTGCTTCGTTTGCTGCCCTCCGCAACSACACGGGCTGGTCCTTGTTGCAAAACCATCTTCCTTCACCCAACCACTGTCCAGCTGACCAAATGGCTAGCGTTTCCATTGGGCTAATAGCAAAATACTGAAAAATCATGCTCGTTCCGCGTAAACGGCCGTGTCCGAGCCTTGGAAACAGAAAACCCACGTAGCGATCTTGTTCGACGCGATCTAATCTAGTCCGATCTGGTCCGATCTGGTCCGATCCGTGCTGAGATGGTGCCAAGACGGTTGATTTTTTCAGTATTCGGTGGTGACGAAGGGTATAAATGATGCAGACACAGTCGCTTTATTGAGAATGGAACATCCAYCCAGCTGTCGGCGTAGCGTTCTCACTGTCTTATATACATGCATGCATCTAACGACAGAGACMGATTGACGCGAGTGGCGCAGCACTCCTGCTAGTGTGGGTGGCAGTCCAGCGAAGTGGCGCAGCAATCCCGGTAACGTGGGTGGCAATCCCGATCTCGCTGCGCGGGCATTTCTCCAAGATCCCARTCGGGCTAAATTTGAGATCTCCCCATTTAAACTTTGCATTGTCTTTTCTTTTTGAATGCCGAGACATCGAGCTGGTTCAGCTGCCCATCTTTATCTGGCTCCTGGCCTTTTGCTTTTAAACAAGACCCTGCTATTTTCATTCCTGTAGATCCCATGTAAAAATTTGGGGTCTCCATGAGATCGATGGCATGAATGCTGGTGATGCTGGTGATACTGGTGGATGTCATAGTGATAGATTGATTCATCTACGATATACTTATTATACATATTAATGACCATGTGGGTCCTCTTTGACAGGCTCGGGATCAACATTGATCATGGTGTCAATTCTAAGAATGGCTATACATGCTTCCAGGGCGGATTTCAAGGACTTGATTTTGGACATGGTAGGCTCTAAGACACCGTGCGTAACCTCATTGATGACCTTACCCTGGATCAAGTCCAAGCCGTAGTATTTGTAGTTTTTTCTTTTGATATCGGCATCAGATACCTGTTGGGAGGCCGCATGGTAAGATCTGAGCTTGGCTATGAGGTCGGAGGCATCCTTAGCGGCATTGACAGCCAAGGTCTTTGGAATCACCAACAGAGCAGCGGCAAACTCGGCAATGGCCAATTGTTCTCTGGATCCCACGGTGGTGGCAAAGTTCTCTAGGAAAATGTTCARTGCACATTCGACTGCACCTCCACCAGGCACCACTTGTCCGCTTTCCAGAGTTCTTTTCACAACACATAAGGAATCATGAATGGCTCTTTCCATTTCATCCAGAGAATAATCGTTTGGTCCTCTCAACACRATGGAAGCAGCAGAATGTTTCTTTGGTTTTTTGATGAGAATACATTCATCATCGGAGAACTTTTCCTGYACAACTTCTTCTGCAAAACCAAGATAGCTGGATTCAAAGGTTTCTTCTCCTTCCATATTGGACATGTTACCAACCAAGGTGGCACCGGTTGCTCTGGCAATTCTCTTCAAATCTTCCTTTTTACAACGTCTGACAGCCATGACTTTGTTCTCGACAAATTCCTTCAAACACAGGTCGTCGATACCTTTGGTGGTCAACACGACGTTGGCGCCGGAGTTGATGATTTTTCTGATTCTTTCAATCACAATGTCGTATTCTCTTTTTCTTATTTCCTCCAATTGTTCTGGATCGTCGATATTGATCTGAACACCCATTGCCATTCTGGCCTTTTGCAGATTGATGTCCAGACATGCAATTTTGGCCCCGGACACTCTTTTGATCATTGCCTGGGACGCAACCGTACAATTCAAGGCATAACCATCGACCAAGATGGATTCGGTTGAGGATTTACCATGTGCTTTCAAGATATTTACAGCTTTGACTGGATATTTCACTTCTCCAGAGTTATTGGTGGTTTTGACGCTCAACATGGTGTTGACCACCATTTCCGAGAAAAACTGCGAGTCCGATCCGATGATTTTAGAAGACATGGACGTCTTGGCAATGTTGATGAGTGTTTCTTTGCCTAGGGAATCAACAGACATGCTTAAATTGTTGTTGATGAAGCTGATTGCTTCTTGCAGCGCCAGCCTGTACCCGGTGATGATGGTGGTTGGATGGAGCTTGTTTTTAACCAACTCGTTGGCTCTTTTCAACAGTTCTGCTGCAATAATCACCACCGAGGTAGTACCGTCTCCAACCTCTCTATCTTGTTGCTGGGCCAATTCCACCAGGATTTTTCCTGCTGGGTGTTGCACGTCCAGCAGCGACACAATCGTCGCACCATCATTGGTCACCGTCACGTCTCCAATGTCGTCCACCAGCATTTTGTCCAATCCTACGGGCCCCAGTGAAGTTTTCACCACATTAGCCACTGCCTGTGCAGCCAGCACGTTTTGGTTCCGCACATCATCTCCACTCAACTTCTCACCACCCAAAAACAGCGTTTCCGATCTTTTATTAGAGAACATCTTGGTGTGCTGTGCTGACGGTCTTCTAAGGTGTTGTGGTCTTGTCTTCYTTCAGCCAAACCAGAAGAAAAACATTTCAAACGTTAGCACTTTTGCCTTTGAAGATCAAAAGAGTGAAATTCATGAACGCGACGCGACCAAGAACTTACCCGGCCTGGGGAAAATGTGGCGGAGTAAAATGGCGGAGTAGTGTGGCGGAGTAAAGTGGCGGAGTAAAGTGGCGGAGTAGTGTGGCGAAGTAGTGTGGCAAAGTAGTGTAGCAGGATAGCGTAGCAGGATATAGAAGTTGTAGCATTTGGAGTAAAAGAGGTAGTTGTGAGAGGTGAAAATGGTGAAAGAGGTCCAGAAGAGAGTGAAGGGGAAATTCAGATGGTGGAATAAAGAAGGAAAGAGAAGAAAATCCAATGTCTGGAACGATTTTCAATGTGCCAAGTGATGGATGGATGGATGGATGGATGGTGGGAGTTAATGGCGGCCACTTTTGAGAATGAAACCCGTCCACTAACTGGTTCAATTTGGTTTCTACTTGATGAACAGCATCTCTTCTGCTATATCACAACCCCGAAAGCCTACTCACTCTCTAAAAATATCAAATATAAACGTCAAGTAGCCTCACCTTCCCCTCCATACCCACCTTCCCCTTCTTTCCTCCCTCTTTTTCTCCGTTTCCAATAACCACTCATGAAGCTGAAAATTGAATATTCTCTTCTTGCATGAAAGGCAGATTGTACAGTAAGCATCTCTCCAATGGGAATGGTGTTTGATTGGTTGATTCTCGGTGTCAATGAATGGGGGCAGACGGGTCATTTTTGATTGTATTGGARCCAATTGAAATGGTTCAGAAGGGCTTTTTTCAATCTCTCGTAGTAGCTTTTCATTTTCAATAGCTCAAATGTCATGGATAGCATCATATCGTCGATTATTGTGTGGCATCTCTGTTTTGTCTCAACAATTCAATAGCAGCTGCTGAATGTGTTGGTTGTTTCTTGGACATTCCCGTTCTCCTTTGATCCATTTCCAACACCTGAATTTTCCGGCTTGTTTCAAACCTTTCCACTGCCGCTGATGGTTTGTCAAGTTGATATGTCGTTGTTGTAGGTTCCCACTCCAAAATACTCGTCCAGTGTAACTAAACATGCATGCACCCATGCACACGCACACGCACACAGGCATGCATGGATCTATCCATTGTCGATTCCCGTGTGTCGATTCAACCGTTGCGTCTTTTGCCAAACACATCCATGGGAAATAGCCAACCAAAGCCATCACACCAACTCCAAGTGGTTAATTATCCATGGTCCGCAAATACCACCCCAAAACCCACCCCAAACTCCATCTCCCCTCTCTTTCTCCCCCCATCCCCCCATGCTCCCCTTCCCCCCTCCCCCCCCTCAATATAAAGATGTATTCATGTATTATATGTAATATATATTCATATACCCACTGCAACCCCCCCAATCCACCACTGCACATCCAGCGTCGTTTCTTTATAAAATTGTACATTTCTTGGACTTCTTGATGACCGGCGGCTCGAGAGCAGCCACAATGGCATCATCAAACAGGCTCTTCAAGCCAACCTGGGTCAGTGCGGAGCATTCGCAGTACTTGACGGCCTTGAGCTCTCTGGCGAGTCGCTCTCCCTGGGCCTGGGAGATTGGTTTCTGGCCCTGTCTGGACAGCGTGCTGAGCGCCGCCGAGTCGTTTCTCAGGTCCACCTGCGTGCCGACTATTATACAAGGCACATGTGGCGCATGGTGCGAGATCTCCGGGAACCACTTCTCCTTGACGTTGTCGAACGACGAGGGGACCACCACGGAGAAGCAGATGAGAAATATGTCCGTCTGCGGGTAGGACAGCGGTCTGAGCCTGTCGTAGTCTTCCTGCCCAGCAGTGTCGAAGAGCCCGAACGTGTACGGCTCGTCGCCAATCATCACCGTGACGGCGTAGTTGTCGAACACCGTAGGGACGTAGTCCTCGGGAAACTGGTTGCTGGTGTACGAGATCAGCAGACACGTCTTGCCGACGGCACCGTCGCCCACCACGACACACTTGATAGTGTTATTGAAAGAGCCCATTCTACAGCGCCGGGGTGTGTTCTGTTGCGTTGCGTTGTGTTCTGGAGCCGTGAACCTGGGCCAAAACAAGAAAACCCCCTGTCCGCCCGCTGAGCAACCCACTTCTGCATGTTATCAAGCACCGCAATCGGGCCTCGACACCAGCAGCAACAACAGGGCGCAGGTCGCGAAACGGGCCAATCGAGCTGAGCCGCGGGGGCTCGGCGCCTGGCGCCTGGCGCGCGCGGCGTCGATCGGCGCACTGCGAAACACGGCTTGACGAGCCGCTGCATTTATAGATATATATACATGCCGGGTGCAGCGATGCATGTTGCTCTCCTCGAGTCTCTGGCCAAATGGCGCCTGGCTACCAGGGCGGTTGGATGATTTGTGCATCTTTCCATACACATCTCTACACTTCTCTCTATATAATATAAGCTTGACGGTGGTACACCCGGACGGCTGGTGTTTTGGCGGGGAATCCTTGTGGGTGAGTGAGTGTTTTAGCTGGATAACTTGTGGGTGAATGTTTTAGCTGGATACCTTGTGGGTGAGTGTTGTAGTACGTAGTTTCCCTCCAGTTCGAAATGCGACACGACGACAGCTACCCACCGTCGTCCTTCACAGAAACATGATGTTTGGCCTCGTAGGCGGATTTCAGCTGCACTGTCAAGGCTTCGGGAAGCAGCGGTTTGTTCAGAAACCCGCTCATGCCTATTTCCTTGCATCGTTTCTTCTCCTCGGCATAGACATTGGCACTTAGGGCCACAACTCTGGTGGCTTGTCCGTGTTGCGCCTTCACCTCAATGGTAGCTTCAAACCCGTCCTTACGAGGCATCTGGAGATCCATCAGTATCAAGTCGTACGGAACCCCATCTCGAGCAACCCTGTCTTGCATTTTTTCAATCACCTCCACTCCGTCTTTGGCATGGTCGCAACCATAGCCCAACCGCTTTAACTGCAATTTGACAACTCGGGTATTGATGGCATTATCTTCTGCAATCAAGATAGTAAGCGGACATTCATCTGCCAACTTGATGCTTGAAACATTGGCCTTGGAATTGGCATTAGAATTGGCATTAGAATTGGCCTTGCCCTTGTCCTTGTGCGTGTCATTTGGCTTGGAAACTTCTGGTTTGTTACCAACAACACGCTCTACACGGGATGTTGTATCCTTTGCAGCTATTTCTTTCACCTCGTTCATTTTCTTTTCTGCTCTCATGATTTCCTCCAAGTTTTTGCGTTGAAATGGATTCAGTAGAATATAATCAACAATTCGATAATCGCCGGAGCTGGATTCAACGTAATCAGGAATTCGGACACCAAACTGCACTTCCAGAACCATCACACTATTTTTAAACTTGCTTCTAACCTTTTTCATGGTCTCTTCATCAGGAACCAAAGTTATATGAACAAAAATGAAGTTGGTGACATTGTCGTCTTCAAAATTGTCTAAATCGACGGTGCTGAAAGTTCGAACATTCTCAAAGCCCCATTTGTTTAAACAATTCTGTAACCCTTTAGTACTGTATTCTCGATCATCAAATATCACCACCTCATCTGACAAATTGTCAAATTTCAATGTTTCGCAAACTTCACCTTTGGTAGTAAAGGTGAAATAAAACTCTGTTCCACTTTTTCTATTTATTTGATCCATATTTTCCCCCTTATTGCAACTTTTTTGGTCTTCGCCAACTTCTCCATGGTATTCACTTTCGTAATCCAAATCTCCACCCATGTATTCAGCCAGTTTTTTAGAGATGGCTAGCCCTAATCCAGACCCTCCATATTCTCTTCTACTGGATCCGTCTAATTGTTTGAAAATTTTAAAGATTTTGTTTTTATTTCCAGCAGGTATACCAATACCTGAATCTTTGACCACAATTTTGAACTCATACCTATCTTTGGTGATCTTATGAACACTACTTTTCACCAAAACAAACCCTTCATTGGTAAATTTAGTTGCGTTTCCCAACAAGTTTACGATAATCTGCGTGATTCTTGTTTCATCACCATAAACAATACCCACTGGATAACTTTTATTGATATACGTCAGCTCAAGATTTTTGGAGGACGATTGTTCTGCAACTAATTGCATGGCGTTTTCAATACAGTCAGTAATGCTAAATGGCTCATATGATAGTGTTAATGATCCGTGTTCTAATTTGGAAAATGATAGAATTCCATCAATAATATTCAATGTGACTAATGCCGAATTTTTGATGGTTTCCACGTACATTCTTTGCGATTTCGTCAATTGGGTATCAAGGAGAAAAATAGCACACGACATTAATGAATTAAATGGTGTACGAATCTCATGCGACATATTGGCCAAAAAGCTGGTTTTGTCAGCAGTGGCTTCTTCAGCAGATTGCTTGGCCAGTTCTAATCTATGAAACATCTCAGTTTTAGTAATAGCAATAAAACTTTGCAAGCAGATGTATTCCAATAAATCAATTTTCTTGGATGGTGTATATTTCGTAACGGTTTGATTTTCTAGATAAAGGGCACCAACAGCATTCGAGTCTCCACTTCTAATTGGAATACATATAATGTTTTCAATGTCATTGGTCTCAAAATAGGGCTCTTTGCCTCGATATGTCGTGTCAAAATAAAATTTATCAGAATCTCTCCATATTGACACATTTTTTTTCATACAATCTTGAATGACAATGACTGGCGCCAAATCTCCTCTAAGCATCAACATTTCTTCAGATAGAAATCTAACTTGATCATTCTCAAGACAAATTGCTCTAATGTACGGCATCCCATCAATTGCATTTAAAACAACACACCCATAGTCYGCCTGTACAAAATGCATTGAAAAAAGCATCATCTTTTGCACAATATCTTCAACATTGTTAGAGTTTGCAATTTTGATACTCATATCAAAAACAACATCGTTATTCCAATCTTCTTCTTGCAAAATATTGTCAGATAACTCTTCGCCATCCTCGCCAACATCAACCTTCTGGCTATCATCGACATTTCCACTTTCTGATTTCAGAATATCAGAAGAATATTCAGATCCTTCTTTGTTTCTTTCATCGTCTTTGTCTGTGTTGAAGCTGCTAGATAATTTAGAAGAAACCGACGAAATATGGTCTTCTGTGCGCTCAATTTCAAGTTTGGTCATATTTGCACATAAACCCTCTTCCTTCTTGTTGAATATATTGTTATTAAACATGAAGGTCGTGCCTTGTGCCGAGTTGTCAACATCTGTGTGAAAGCTAGAAAAAGAACTGATTGAATCTCCCTGGCTTCCCTCATTCAAGGGATATTGTTTGTATCCTATAGAATCGGAATAATAGTGTGATGATTTTCTGCCTCTGCTCATCACTGGTGATGTATCAAAGGTAGGATCCAACAAGTCACCAAATTCTTCACATAATTGTTTAACTTTAATATTCAAGCCCCATGATTTGTATGCACTATATGCTGTTTTAAAATATTTATTTGCATATTCCTTTGTTTTCGAGCTTCTTTGAACCCATCTTGCACACTCCTCGGCTGCAATTGCTTCAAAAACATAGTTGTGATAATCCACACACGAGAGAATTGCATTTTCAAAAGCAGATAATATATCAAGTTGTGTGAATTCATCACCAATATTTAATGCTCTTACTAAAGCATCCATAGTCAAATACTGACATTTAAAAACTGAAGGGTTGACTTCTGATAGTTCTCGGAAAAGATCATGCAATTCTTTAATCATATTCTCATGATTTTTAAGCTTTGCAGTATCTCTAACCTCTCTATCTGGCAATTTTCTGGTTAAATCCTTGTACAAGTTTAGAACAAGACCAAATTTGGCCAAGACTAATTCATTCGACGCTAAAGATCGAGAAAAAAGAGGATATAGCTCTTTAACACATATATCCGCCCCAAATTCGTATTTTTTGCTGAAATAACATAAAAATGCAACAGAGGTATTGTATGTTAATTTGATCCGTGTCCATGTAGGATGCTCATTAACAATAGCAGAACCGTATTTTATGTATTCTTCCAAAGAGAGATCACCATTATACGCAACAAAAAGATTTAACACCATCTTTGCAACTCTATCAAAAAGCTCGGCATCTTCATTATTTGGTCTGTAAATATCCAGGATCAGATTTGACTTTTCAAGAATCTTATAATTGGTCAAGCCCTGTGCAATCCAGATATTAATTTTAAACTTTAAATCAATACTTCTGAAATAGGCAGAGTCTGTGTTGTAAGTTTTCGAATTGACAAAGCACAAATCAAACAATTTGCTAATTTTATCAACAGGTTCAATGACAGATCCAACAAGGGTACAATACCAGCGAAATGAAATGATAAACAGTTCATTTTCCTCTATATTATTGCCATTGACTATATGAAAAGCCAATTTGCAATACTCCTGAGCTTTTTTGATCCCTTTAGCCCCTTCATGGGCAACTATATAGCTGGCAATGTAGATCATACTAAACGACGCTCTCATTGATGAACCATATTCCATGAACAGAACGAGATTCAGTGTATTGGCAAAAAGCAGCAGCTCGTCCCGTCCAGAATAAACAGCCAGATGGTTCAGACCAGAAAGAACAATTTGGGTCAATAAAATCCTTTTATTTTTGATAGGAGGCATATTTTTAAGTTCACGCACTTCTGATGCTGAGGCAGGCAATCTAGGCTTTAAATAATCCAATGTATATTGATAAATTTCAGCATCTGAATAGCCCTTAAGGTCAATAGGAAACTCTAAGAGATCCAAGATTTCCAGAAAAACATTGTAAGCATCATCCCATTTTTTCATTGCTTTCAAACTATCAAACTTCGCAATTTTATATTGTGCTCGATCTTCATTACTATTATCAAACYTGTTRGAYAACTTTTCCACTAATTCWATACTYTTGTGATAYTCACCTCTTARAGAGTARATATGAATTTCAATCCAGTCCAAACCTTTYAAAATGTTTTCATCTCTTGTCAAATRACTAGCAATTTTGAAGTAGTTTAGGGCGGAAATATTTTCATATGAAGTGTAAGAACACCAGCCGGCAGTGATAAGAATATTRCAATAAATATCACGCTCCTCATCTGTAACTATTCTCCACGAGTTGATGAAATGATAAGCAATAGCATAACATTCAGATGTATTCATTTCTATGTGGTTACTTTTATAATATTCATATATGCGTAAACCACATTTTTTGTGAATTATTTCAAGTTGACRAGTTTGCTCTAGCGTATCCAGTATGCAACCCCTAATGCTTTCATGCATAAATTTGAATCGAGTGACTTTAAATAAATTTGTTYTTTCATTATCAGTTAAATRATRAAGTGGGAACTCTGGGTTATCTAAAAGAGACAYRGGCAATTTACATGAAGCAGAACATGACAATAGTAAACCCAAAACATAACCTGTAAAGAGCACTTTGTGTAAACGTGGAATATCAACTTGAGAAACAACAGATAATGAAAATAGACTAAACGAGTTACTGTCACTGATGCAAGCAGCAAATTTTAGAATCTCAAAAGTAGATTCATCAATATTTTCAAAGTCAAAACTGATTTTCTCTACCTGAGYAGAAATATGTCTGAAATCCTTRTTATGGCCATCTACGTATCTTCTGAATACTTGATAAGGAGTCAAAGGYTCTAGCGTACTCATGCCCACATAATGAAGCTGGGATAATAATTCCTTCACGCGCAGTGCATTTCCTTTAGTTTGATGATRAATCCATTCATTCATTTCTCTTCTGTMGTCATCGGGGTGGTATTTAAGTTTGGTCTGATAGAAGTATCCAGATTGGTTGTTTTYCAATTGTTTCCAAAGAAATTGACTATCGTACAAAATTAACGAGTTATCAACAATATTCTCAACATCATTCAAGTCCAATAGATTGACTTTAATAATGTTACTCTTCAAAAACGAGGGTATATTATCATATGATCGAGTAATTTTTWTATTGCTAGATGATAAAGATGCAAGTAAAGTAAAGTTTAACTGTTCATTTGAGGCTTCAGATTTTAAAAARGACCAAACATCATCTAACAAACTGCCTTCTGTTTCCGACAAATATTCAATGTTTTCGATTGCTAGAAYCCATCCGTAATATTTACTGAAAAGTTTGAATAGCTGTTTGATGATGTATTGATGACTGACACCTTGTTGATAAATCATTCTATCTATGCTTGAGTTTTTGATATGTTTATATCTTGGACCCAGCAAGATATGCATTTCGGGAACACTTTTGAAAAGAATCGACAAATCAGCGTTTATTTCTAGTGATAGCAAGTTCCTCCAGAACAAAATATCGGTTTTATCCATTGAAAGAATATCTTTCAGTAGCTGTGAGATGATTAAATCGAATGTTTGAAATTTGGAGTCAACATAATTCAAGTTTGTACAAGTCCAGAGGGTAAAATGTAGTTTCTTTTTCAGTGAAGGAATGCGCAGGGAATCTAAAATTGATGTTTTTCCAACCCCAGAAACCCCCTCTAAAGTAATGGTATCCACTGAAATGGAAAAGATTTTCTCTTGTATATCTTTGACTATCTCCTCTCTACCAAACATTTCTAAACTCGGTAAAAAGGGAATTCTTTGGAATGTAGTTCTAAAGGCTAAACTTTCAATTTTAGTAACGTATAGTTTCTCGTGCAATAAAGAAAGGTCGTGTATGATAAAATCAATCGAAGGATATCTTGAGTTGGCATTGATTTGCACCAATTTAGAAATAATATCTGACAATTCCCGAGGTATTTCGTATAATGTATTAGTCTCGTGCAAAGGAGTATGCTGAGTTGTTAAGAGACTCACCACCAATTGCARTAAATTATTAGTTTTCAATACTCGTGAAGTRATTATTGAATACATTATTGCACCAACACTGTAAAAATCGGCTCTAAAATCAACAAAGGTCAAAGATTTAAAGTTTTCTGGTGCAGTTGTGGGAATATAGCTCAAAGACTCAGCTTTATTTATCAATCTATAAGCCGACTCTTTATATTCCAAAAATGACGAAAATGCAAAATCAAAACCAAAGATATTCACTTCTAAGGTCTCGGGATTGACATAAATACTTGATGAGGTTAAAGAGTTATTGATTATTCCATAGGAGTGAACATGTTTGATTACCTTCAAAAGGTTGATGAATACAATAATGAATTTTGAAGCATCTTTATTGAGCTCAAAATCAAATGTATCTAGACTCACGTCATTTTCATTTATTGGGTAAAATGCTGCAACTGAGGTGTTGTTAGTGGAAAATTTGAACTCTGTGCATGGGTATACACCTTTCAAGTCTTTTGGTAGAGTTCTTGGCTCTGAACTCCATTTAAGCGGGCCAATCAGATGGGGAAATCCTTCTCTGGGGGTTCTAGAGCCATAATCCGAAGTAATATAATGACTATTGAAGAGTCTTGAAACCGAGCCTATTGTAGGTCGAAAAATGAATCTTGTGATATACTTTTGATTTGTCTTTTTATTTCGTGTGATGTAGCATTTTATGGCATCCTTTTTTTCACCAACACTTTGATGCTTGTTTATCAGTTCATAATCCTGCAAAAGCTCTTCGAAAGTGTTATCTGCAGACTTTGAATGCGAACCCAGTCTGGGACGAGAGGCAGAAGTTGAAGATTGACTATTCTTGGGCAATTGTCCTTGTAGGGAGTAGTTCAAATAATCGTAAGGTAGCCGTGACGATAGACTTGAATATCTGTTTTTTTTACAAAGTTCAAATGCCTTTTCTTCAAGTTCATATAGAACGCTGGGATGAGAAATATCTCTAACAAAGGGACTTGATGTTCCTGTTATTGGCGAAGTTGGAATCATAGTTGACACCGTAGATTGTGATGTGTATAAGCTGGGAGTTGTGTGTTCGGATGCATAAGTTGGGGGTGTGACAATTAAAGGGGACAACACCAAATTATTCATCAATGAAGGACGTCTCTGGGTATGAATTTTGGGTGAATGGAGAGGCGGTTTTTTAGGCAATTGGATGCTGTTGATATCCAAGGGCCTGTTGACTTTTGCTGTGTCTGTGGAGCCAATGTCATTGGAAGCTCCGTTTTGAAACTGTTCCAAGTTGTCTGAATTGATAATATTCGGAGAAGATAGAGGGCTTTGCATATAATGGGGGTTATGGAACCCATGCCCGTGGTAATGTGTGTTTGTGCTAGTGGTTTTCACGCTGAAGTAGTCGTTTGGTGGAGAGACAAATGACCCAGGTCGGGCAGTGGTGGCAGATCCACCACTTCTGCTTGTTTCTGAAGCATTTTGTTTGCCTTCATTGCCAAAATCGGGGGCTTCTTTGAGAGGCTGGCTCATGTTTTCGATGCTGTGCGGTGAGCTTCAAACAAAACCACCTAAATCAAGCGCAGCACTCGGTAATGTTCACACCAACTACCAACAAGAAGAACTCCAGCTACAAGTGCTACACTCCAGCAGATCTGCAATTTTCTCAACCAAAAATTAGTTGTACAAGATCGGGGTTTAGGTTACGAGTGCAATATGCTTTGAGCATTATTTGCACTTTCACTGCATATTATCAACTTATTATTGCGGAAAAATCACTTCGGCGCGAACTGGGCCCTGCACGAACTGCTATTGTTCCAGTGGATTGTAGTTGGGCCCGGGCTGGGGCCCGGGGTTGCGCCTGCGGTGGCCTCAAGCAACGAGAAGTTAGAGCAAACCTGTCCACGTCAAGGGTGCTGGGGAGGGAGGGTATGTGTATCGACGGAAAAAAGGGACAACTGGCGCTTCAACTTCCAGGAATGGAAAAACAGACATCGATGCTTTAAATCCGATGTTCGGAAGGGGGTACAGCGGCACCATTTCTAATTTCTGCTGCGCCTCAGAAACAACTTTTGTAATGTTTATGCGCCACAATAATGAAGTGTATACCATTTGCTCTTTCTCCTGTCAAGATTTGCCCGTGTAGCGTAATGGTTAACGCGTTTGACTTCTAATCAAAAGATTCTGGGTTCGACTCCCAGCATGGGTGCAGGCAATATCTTAATTTTTTTTGGTGCATTTTCTAGCACCGCCACCGTTATTGTTCCTGATTGTGTATTATGTGGCGCAGCACGCTTTGCAGCATAAATCTTCTCGAACTTTCCTTTTCACCAGCAGTGAGGATATGGAATTTTGCCTCTGCAGCTGTTCCGGTCTTTTTGACTGTTGAATTCCAAATAAGACAAATACAATAAGTGTTTTTTTTTATATTTGTTGTCTTGGCGTGATTCATTGATTTCTGGTGAAGGGAAKATTTTGTTTTAAAAAGAGGTTTTTTTTCTTTGATTGATTTTGAGCCTTTAAGTAGAATTTTCACAAGGTTAAATAAACATGAGTCGTCAACTTTTCAATGCAGTAAAGAGAAACCTGGATGGATGCTCTTCCTACAGATCCGCCTTTGGTTTAGGTGATAAAAGAGTGGGAATTAGTTGTGCTAGGGGACAGATTGCAGGTCATAGAAGCTTCCACTCGTCATTTGTCAACAGAATGGAAGACCCATATAAACTATTAGGAGTTTCCTCGTCATCTTCCGCTAAGGACATCAAAAAGGCGTAYTACAAACTAGCTAAAAAGCTTCATCCAGATATAAATAAAGAAGAGGGAGCTGAAAAGAAGTTCCATGACTTGCAAAAGGCGTACGAAATTCTYTCGGACCCTAAAAAGAAAGAAATGTTTGACCAATTTGGTTCKGCTGCKTTCGATGCAGATGGAAATCCCGGTGCTGGCGGCGCCGGAGGCCATCCATATGGCGGAGGCAACCCATTTGCTGGTTTTGGCGGRTTTGGAGGAGCTGGTCAAGGAAGTCCATTTGGGAACATAAATTTCGAAGATCTGTTTGGTGATTTCATGCATCAAGGAAATGGCGGTGGAAGAAGCAGACAAAGAGGTCCTCAGACCTACAAGGGTGAAGATATTGAGATCATGAAGACAATTCCGTTCAAGGACGCTGTTTTCGGTACCAGTGTGAATGTGAATTATTCGGCGTTATCCGAATGTAATACTTGTTCTGGTTCAGGATTGAAAGCCGGCAAGAAGAGATCCACATGTAAATCATGCCATGGTACCGGTACTAGAATGGAGACGGTGCAAGGCGCATTCCACATTCCTCAGACTTGTAGATCGTGTGGCGGTACTGGTGTGTCGGTMAACGCCGGAGATGAATGTAATTCGTGTCATGGAGATGGTGTGGATACCCAAATCAAGCAGACCAACATCAAGTTGCCTGCTGGTATYAAGGACGGTTCTAGGGTGCGTGTTCCACAAGGCGGAGATGCTCCTCACATAACCAAATCCAGCTCGTACAATCTGATCAACGGAGACTTGATCATCAGAGTAAGAGTGTTGCCAGATCCTCATTTCAAGAGAGACGGTTCGGATTTGATCTACAAATGCACTATTCCGATGACCACTGCAGCTTTGGGTGGTGTCGTTGAGGTCCCAACCTTGGATGGCGTGTCCATCAAGCTGAGAATACCAGCTGGGAGCCAGGAAGGCAGAGTCATTGATATACCTGAAAAGGGTGTTCCACTGTCGGGCAACAGCAATCACCGAGGAAACCTCAAGGTTGTCTTGAGCATCAAGCCTTTGGTTGCCACCAATGCCACCCAGACAGCGTTACTCGAGGCGCTGGCCGATGCTTTTGATGACAAAACCGCCAAAAGATCCGATCCAAACTGGAAACCCCTGGATGACTTCGTCAAGTCCGAAACAAACTCCGACACTTCATCAACTCCATGCAAAGAGACATTTTTCAGCAAGTTCAGAAAGTTTGTCGGCGACAAAAAGAATGACAGCTAGATCTCCACATCCAAACACATAGATTCACTCCCGTCTCTACTCCGTTCTCTACTCCGTTCTCTACTCCGTTCTCTACTCCGTTCTCTACTCCGTTCTCTACTCCGTTCATTATTCCGTTCCTCATGGTTTGTACATAATCCACCGACCTGTATATAGCATATTCTGCCAACAATACACCACATTGCSACCTATTTTATACATTCACTCAATACACATCTTATGTATATAGATCTATATAGAGAGACAGAGAAATATAGACATTAATCTCGATTCGCAGCCTCATCTCACCCATTTGTGTGCGTCCTCGACCCCATTTTCTTCCAACGGCCCGTCTCAGTTTCAGTTTYCACTCGCCGTTTGCGCCCATTATTTCTTCACCACATTCTTTCTTCGCGTGCCAGAAATGTAAATACTGGCGCGTCGCGAGCTTCGATGGCGGGCTTATTCTTGTATTGTTATTGTCCTTTCTTTTTGCTGGTTTTTGGTGGCGTTGAAGAGCAGGCGAGCTGCTAGAGCACTTGGRCAGACGTATCCGGATCGCTGGATATACTTGGTGATAGGCGGACGCTGCGGTGTATGRCAGGCGAGTTTAGTATGTCGTCGTGTCATCTGGGAGTGATTCCGGAGAGTTTTGAAGACATTCCACTTGAAACGGGGTCSAACAGAAGRTACAYGGGCCACCGGGCCCAGGGTGGGCTAAGGCGCWCAAACTCCATGCCTGTGGGGAGAAGGAACATGATAGGCTCACAGTCGGCACTGGATTTGGCAGCAGGGTTTCTGTCGGGTGCGCCTGGTCCCAGTGTYGTTTCTTTGTCGTCCTCCGGTCAGCTAAACAGCTCTTCGAGGGACCATTTGATGATAYACCCGTCACAGAAGCTGCAGGATCTCAAGCGGAATAAACTGCACGGCAAAATATCCCCCGGTAAGACRTCTATCAAAGACTCAATCCAAAAAATGAATAAAATGGACATGGAGTTGAAATCCATGGACGTTTTGTCTGATGACGAGCTGCCTGATAACCTGATTGTCTTTGACATACCGTATTTGGACACTTTAAATTACACAAAACGTAAATCTAGCAGGAAAACCAACTCYAATCATAAAAATGTACAATCCTCCGCAAACTCGGTATCGGATGTTTCGTCCATTTATTCCACATGTACAAACACCAACAACATCAATAACCAGATTYTAGGCACCTCCAATAGCAGATTACCRAAGATGAAACCATTGCCGCTACTGCCAGAGACTCAAYATGAAYTGAATRCAACCTCATTAAATTTGTCTACACGGGAATCGTCTTCATCCTTGATGACATATCCCATCTTGCAATCGRCAACTGGATCGTCCGTCTCATCTCCAGCAACRAGAGCTTCATCCATTTTCTCCAGATGCTCCGATGTGTCGGATTTCCAGTACTATGACGATTCTGATAATCTGAATTCATTATCCAAGGAACTGAAATTACTTTCATTAAACAAAGACCTGAAATTGGAGGAATCATTACAAAGAATWACAATGCTGAAGAAATTGGCCCGATTGAATAATAATAGCTCTTCATCCATCATTATACCAAACGCAAGCTCGAATTYAGTACCAGAATCGGCAAGCACCTCCACCCTAGAGTTTGAAACCCCAAAATCGGTCGAATCAGATACGTATTTGAAGTCACCTAATACCGATAAATATTTATCAACAACTAGACAGTGTACTCTACCGCCAAAAAGCAAATACGAGATTCTAAAACATGAAAGAGATTATCAAAATTTAATCGACTATGAAATCAGCAATGAGAATGAAAAAATAAAGAAATATCATTCTCAAAAGAAACAGAAACAAAAGCAAAATGAAAGAGATGAATCTCTATGGTACAAAGTTATCAAGAACTACGAGATTTTGATCAAATTACCACAAACAAGAGAACTTTATTGGAGGTGTATGCCGGACAAATTCCGGGCCCAATTGTGGAAAAAACAGTTGATAAGCACCTCCAACCCTTTGTTTTCATCCGAAGAACTGACAGAGGCCTTGGCCGATTCAAAGGAAATAATAGAACAAGCATGCAACTATAAAACKYTAACCAGCCAGATTGCCATGCAGCAAATGAAATCAAATAACTCCGATATCATGGATAACATTGAATTCATTGAAAAATGTGCAAATAGTTTGCAATTCTCATTTCCRACTTTGAAACATTTCCAATTTGGTGAAACGTTTGATTCTATTCTAGAAGTATCTTTGGCGTTTGAAAAAATCAAAAAGARCTCCRAAAACGATAAATTGGCCACCATCGACATTTGTCAATTCACAAATCTTGTATGTGTGCTTCAATTTGTGTTTGGCGAAGATAAACTCTCTACTTTGGCATGTTTGCTCTCTCTAATTTCAAAAAGATTGGTCAACTCAATGAACACTTGTGRCGCCCAAATTTCATCATCGTTGTCAGAGRCCTTGTTGTGGGAAAAAAATGGCAAAGTTTCCAGTTATTTGACCGACATAAAAGATCARTTTGATAAATACCTATTACAATTAATACCAAGTCTTTACAATCATTTCATCCAAAAGGATGTCAACAGTTTGAAAGTTATCCAGCTTCTAACATCCACTATTTTTACTAATCAACTATCGTTTCGAAATTGTTTGCGCATTATTGACATTTATTTATTTGAAGGAGACATATTTCTGTTGAGGACCGCATTAGCATTGTTGAAAAAGATCAACTACAAGTTATATGGAGACTTGGATGAAATTTACGGCATCTTCGACATTCACTCTCATAACATCCTCGATGTAGGAGATGTTGATGAGTTTACGAAAGACATTAGAAGTATATTGAAAAAGAAATAATTTACACCATTCATTCACACACACATATATATATATATATATTCACTCATTCAAAATACAGAGTTTCAAGGTAGTAAGAAACTGTGTGTGTGTAGATATATATGTATACCTCACCTCAATAGCATTACTTTAGACACCAGCATCGCCATTTTTATTTTGTTATAGTTTTCATAGCTTCAAAAGCTGACAATGCGATTTGAGGTATGATTTTTTTCTGTATATTAGAGACAA